>JAJJHY010008598.1:24532223-24575938 GCA_021224005.1 Drosophila setifemur | reverse complement strand
CCGGACAGGGCCAACCGGAATTTACTTACCAAATCGATGAGCTGCGACAGCCGGAGGCCGAGCTTGACCAGCACAGTGTCCGTGTTATTGCTCACGGGGCGTATGAGCCGATTGTAGTTGCTCAGCAGATCGTCGTACAAGCGCTTGGCATCCGGATTGGCCTGGACCGTTTCGCAGAGGAGCAGCAGCACGAGGAGCAGGCAGAGCAGCTTGCAGTGCCTCCAGAGATGGGCGAAGTGGGCGTTATGGGTGCGTAGGCGTATGCAGCCAGCCATGGTGACGTCACAGCTCGAGCCAAGTCAAGAGGAAGGATGGAAGGATGGCAGGATGGCAGGAAGGAAGGAAGGCCTTGACGGCGGCCGGTGTTTTATTGATACAAACACGCGCACAGGTTTTTGTTTACCTTTCTGCCTGGCTGGCTGAATCTCTGGGCGGCTGCCTTCTCTGACGCAGTTCGGTTCGGTTACCCTCGGAGCGGAGCAGAGCGGAGCGGAGCTGTTTTAGCACATGGCCTAAAAGTGTTTACAAGTCTCCAGGTCTCTAGCTGATTCTCGAGTCGGCGCACTGGCCCAGCAGCTGAAGCCGCTGTTGCTGTTGCAGCTGACTGGTTTTTTAAGCCGCCTAAAAAGTATTACCTATTTAGTAAATATTTTTTTTTAACAATTCTTTCTCCTTCAAATAAATTTTAAATATTTTCTTTGATTTAAGTTGGTTTGTTCCAATTTTTCACCTAATTTTTGGCACAGTTTTTGAGGCAATTTCGCACACCTGCCTTAGTCCGGCTCGCTTTGGTCCGTGCTGTCCTGCATAGATATTCACAGGAATCGTACTGACGCGCGTTTTGTTTTTGTAGCCCGGCCAGGACCTCCGTGGACGGATCCGCAGCCTCCGTTTTGTAGCTTTGTCGCCGGCGAAATGCCGACGCAGATGCTGCGCAGCGCCTGCGCCTCGCCAGGGAAACCCTGTTTTCCCACGGAGTGTATTACACACAGCATCCAGAGGCCAAGCCCTAGACCTATCTCTCTCTTGATTTGGCTCTCTCTCTGTGGAGCTGTCTCTTAGCTCTTGGTAATCCCACGGACTCCATTACAACTTCAGCCATAAGTTTGGTAGCTCTCTTTGGGCCGTGGATATACGAGTATTTTTTGGGCTCTCTCCCGCGATTCCAACGAGCCACAGCCCAAAAAAAGTCCCCACAAATACTCCCAGCACACTTACGCAAAAGGAAAACTTCACCCATACATATGTGTGTATGTATGTGTAGGTATATGTATATTTGTGCATACCGCTGCACATTTAGCAAACACTCATACGCCCCGTTGGACCCCTCATCCTTGGCACATTTCGTTTAACCAGAAACCAAATTTTTCGTAATTGTCAACATTCGTTAAAATCTACGTTAACATGCAGCCTGCCCAGCTCACACACACACACGTACACCTACTCACTTACACACACACAGTCACAATGCAGGCCGAGGCACACACAGATACACCTATCAGCACTTGTGCACTTTACATGTTTAACGTTGCAATGCTGGGCTCTAGTTTTTGCTTGGGTGGGGTTTCGGTTTGGTTTGCTTCGGTTTGGTTTGGTTTTTGGTTTCGTTTCGTTTCGTTTCGTTTGGTATTTTGCTCTGTCTGTTCACATATGTGTCATATTGCGATTTGGAGCTGTTTCTGTGGTTTGGTTGTGTCACACACACACACACTCGCACATCCTCATATTCCCAGATATCCCGTATCCGTCGGTTAGATTCCCCAACCCCAACCCCAGCCCCAGCCTCCTGCATTGCGGGTAATGTATTCTCGGTGATAATAACCGATATCCCTCAACCTCTGGCCGGAGCAATTGGATTACGGAATATGATTGAATCTATCAGCGTTTTTTGCTCGTTAATTGAAATTTACAAGTTTTCAGCGTTTTCAAGCGCCATCAATTATGCGCTGTGAATTCAAGGGATTCAGCTTCAATTTGTACTCCCTCCGCCAGATTTTTCGGGGGCGAAACTTTCTGCTGTGCGAACTTTTGTTTGTTGGGGTCCCTTCGGGGTTAGGGCTTGGTCAATGTTTTGTCCTTAGTCCTGGCGAAGCCATAATGATACATGAACTCTGTCATTTGGCTGTGCCGCCATTGAGCCGCGTGTGTTTTATGGCTTACGGTCAGTGAAGGCATTTTTAGGCGCTTTACTTATTTTTTTTTTTCCCTTCGGGCCAAATTTGTCGCATCAGCGTTTTTAGCAACATTTCTGGCCAACATTCAATGAGCAATTTATGCGCCTGCTGCCTGGGACAACTTTAATCTAGTCTATTAGCTGCTTTATTGCTGTTTTTGTGGCCACCCTTTTTATTTATTTCCATTGTTTGAGCCTCATTTGAATGAGCTGCTGATACGGCTGCTTCTGCCGCCACTTTCGTTGTTATTGCTTTCATTAGCCAACCTATTCTGTGAGTACATATATGAGCATTCGGGCTACACATGCTCGGGTGTGCCACTGCGGAATGGGATGGAGGGAGGGAGGGGGGGATCCTCATGTTTTATTGCTACCCACACACACTCGACGCACACTTTGCCACACATAACAAAGCAATCAAAATTACAACAACAATCGCTTGCCACAATGGCAAACAACAATTTTTAGCTTGTTTGCAACTCAAACTTTTATTTTTATTTTTCCCTTTTTACTATTTTTACTATTTTAGTTTTTTTTTTTGGGTAGTAGTGGTATTGGTATAAAAGTTTTGGTTTTGTGCACTCAACAACAAGAAAAGCGAAAGGGCAGTGAATTGACTTTGCCATATCCTTAAAAGGCGAATACGTCTTCCTGAAAGTAAATCTTTGTTGCCCCAGTTCTGAACTCGGTTCAGTTTCAGTGTATGCCACAATGAATAAGTTAACAAAACATTTTCGATAACAAAGCTCGCTCTATCAGCCGGCCAAAGTTGCTTTCGAACACCTGACTTTTCAACTCTCAACTAGCTGCTAAAGCCAGTTTCCCGATTCTCGACGTGCCCCTGCCCTCGTCCTCTGCCCCCGCACCTGCCCCCGCCCCTAACTTTCAACTCCACTTCCTGATTGCAAGAAAACTCAATTAAAATTTAAATTTTCGAACGCAAATGACAAAAGTTTTTCAACTATAAATAATCGGCAGTCGCTCCACTTGGCTTGCTCTCTCGGTTTTTGGCTTGCCACTCCAAAATCTGACAAAGCCGCGACCAGAGTCCCAGTATCGAATGGACCCCTACCCCATACTAACCCTCCTCATTCAATCCCCCTCCAGCCCCGCCCCTGCATAAAGTGCGTGCGTGGCTGCGTGATCGAAAGTTTTTGTCTATACTCATACAATTTATCTAACTTTTATGGCAGCCACAGCAGCAGCAGCAAAAGCAGCGTTTTCCTGCTTTTGGCCAGAAATTAATTGCAAAACTGTTTGGTGTTTTTGGTGTCTCTGTATCTATGTATGTGTATCTGCCCCTACTATTCGGACAGATATGTACATGCACCGAGAGGAAATCAAAACAATAGTTCATTTTGTTATTTTGCCAGAAAAAATTAAAGTTAACCTGGAATTAGTATATTCTGAATTATTTTTTTAATGTTCTCATATAAGTAAAACTCTATGGATTGAAGAAAATAATGAATTAAAATTATAACAGCTAAAACATTTATATTTTTTACATATAAAGACAGAAGTATAGATATCTGATATCTAATAATATTGCAAACAGAAAGTATGCAAAAACTTCAGAAATTTAACATGATAAAATCGATTACTAAAAGTATTTTTATGTTTCAATTATAATGTTATGTATATTTAAAATATTATTTTTAATTTTCTACAACTGCTAAGTGACTATTCTACCAACATTCCAATCCCTTTTGAGTTTCATTGAATGGTTTATAATAGGAGAAGTAATTTACGAAGTAATTTACGAAGTTTATACAGCAGTAACTGATTTCGGTGTAAAAACTACCTCGTTGATGACCAATATAAATGATTTTTATTCTCGGTGTATACAGTATATGTGTGAGGTTGGCGGCTTGTTTTTTGGCCATGGCAGGCCAATCACAATGAGCGCTCGTTCGCTTGCCACTTGAACAACATAAAACTGATTGCGGAAATCTGTCCCGCGCAACCCGCTCGCTGTCGCTGCCGAAGGAGTGGGCACAGAATTTGACGACACAGGAGCAGGAGCGGGAGCGAGAGCAGGAGAGCTGGCAGTAACAGGGGCAATATTTGGTGCCTGCAGAGTCCTTTGTTCATCAATTCGTGGCTGCTGCGCTTGTCGTGCCCATTGTTGACACGTTTAAGTGCCGTTTGCTTTTATCAGCACTGTCCATATCGACAACCGACAACCGTCGAACGACGTCGGACGACCGACTACCGACCAACCTGCATATAACATTTTTATAACATTTTTAATTGTTTTTGTCGACTGAGAATCGTGCAAACTCCGGCGACCCATCAATTTAATGGCGTTTTCGCGTGAGCCGCGGCCCAGAAACGAAAACAAAAAATAAGACCGCAACGAAAATTAAGGCCAGAGCTGAGGAAAATCAAAGCCAGAGGCGAGAACACTCATTGGGAGCTGTCTGCCGTCTGTTGTCCATTGTCCGTTGGGTGTGGATCCTTGGATCCGGGTCGGTCAATTAATGGAGATACCAGTTTTATGATGAGCGGTGACAAGTCGTGTTGAAAATGGAGGCGCATTACACGCCCATTGGTGGCGTGTTTATGGCCCCGTAAAATTGCCGCTTCACATAAAAATGTTGCATAGTTTTTGGCCCGCTAAGCGGATGTCATTAATTGCGCATTAGTTTTGTTTCCGTGGCCCCGCGTGAATTTCGTATTCGCGAATCAAAGGGAATTCGAGTGCAAACGAGGCGTATGCGCAATCTAATTTGCCATTTGCGTTCCTCTGTATATGTGAGTGAGCATAAGTGTGAGTGTATAAGTGTGAGTGTGAGTGTATAAGTATGACTGTGAGTGTGTAAGTGCTAGCCCCTAGAGGTGATGACTTGGCGTTTCGTACTTGAATCGCAGCTTTGGCTGGTTGGCTGGCTTAACTTGATTCTTTGTCTGCGTATGTGATTAGGATTTAAGTTGAATCTCCCCCGCCGTGAAAGTTTTTGGCCGCCCGACAACTGAAGCGGCGGCAAATAATGTTATATTATTATTATAATATTTTCCGAGCAGAGTACCGGCAGCTGACACACCCACCAGCTTTAGCTCACGTACACGCCCATCCACTTCAAGGAAAGGCAAGAGGAATAAGAGATTTCTTTGCACTGAGAACTAAAAAGATACAAATTAAAATAATGTACATTGGTATATTTTAAAATATTTAAATTGAATTGAAAACAATATATGAACCCCTATGAATATTTATTCATTATTTATTTATTATTCTATTCTGATTATGGGATTTATTATGGTTTTTTTTTATGTTTACTTTAATAATATTCTCTATTATTTCAATAAACATTTTTCTGTGGCTAGACAAACGCGAATAACAAATTTTTTTTAATGATTTTTAATATATAAAATTTAATGACTTTGAAGAATTTATAAAGAATATATAATCTTTATTATATATTACCAACTTCAAATAAAATTTTCAAAACCCTTTTTCCCAGTGTGTGTTGAGTGTGAGTGACACAGAGTCATCATGCTTCTGACTTAACAACTTTTCAGTGTAAAGTTTCACTGTCTCGCTTTGAGAGCGCGTTTTACTATGAATACTTAGTCAAGTTTTTGCTCCAGGACCCATTTCATTGTCGTTGTCATCATCAGCACTTCTCTGTGAAATTCTCTGGTCGCGATTTGCCAAAGTCGCTGCGAAACATGCAAACTAAATTAACTGTTACAAATGTGGGCGCCGTCGGAGGTGGAGGTGGGGGCGCATCTGCAGATTGGCAGTTGGAAAATTAAGCATAAGCCTGATGGTTTTATGGATGGAAATCGGTCAGGAATAAGTTGAATAGGTTTTATAGCCCTGGCCAGTATCGTATCTATCATTGGCTAAGTCAATTTTGACATAAAATCAACAATTTGTCACACTTGCTTCATTATCCAGAAAATATTGTTGGTCCAGTGAGTTCCTGGTAAATGTTTTGCCAACTTCTTTGAGAAGTCAATTTGCCCAGCAATTGCCGTTCTCCTGGCTATTCTCTCTCGCTCTCTCTTTCCCTATCTCTGTCTCGTTTTCCTTCTCTCCATCTTGGCGCTGCCGCTTGGCATTTCCTGTTTCCGGTCTGTTGTTAGCAGCGCCACGTCGTCGTCTTTATGACCGACTCCCCTCTCTCATATTCCCTCCATTGTTTCAGTGTTCCCCTGTTGTATATATATATACTACATTATCTCGAGCCATTCGCCTTTTGTCGTTTGCTCTTGAAATATTTGCGCTTCATTATCATAAAAAATTTATACAAATTGAGAGAGAAATCCAAGTAAATGCATAAATCCGGCCCTCCAGATCTCGAAAGTTTTAATTGCGCCGTCTCGGATTTTATGGATGTCAATATATACGCGTTCGAGATCCCTTTGCAAATTCATTGTCATCGTCATCAATATGCCAGGACTGAGACTGAGTCTGGGACATCATTGCGGCCACTCACTTTTATTGTTATTTTGTCAGGGAGTTTTTCGTTCTTTTGGGGCAGGGAGGAAGGGGAGCGAGGGGAGGCAGTGACTTGATTGAATGCCATTCGTTTGGCAGGTGGCGCGTTGCTCAAGTTCCTCTTCCTTTTCCGCTCTCTCGATGTCCTGTTGCTGGTGATTTATGTGCGTACGCCGCCTTGACGTCAATTCTGCTTATGAAATTGTCTGTAAATTGGCCTGACATTGATTTCGGCTACTGGCTGGCTGCCATCCATTAGTCATCAGCGTATTGATTGACATATGATAACCGCAAGCGGGCGCCATTCACACACACAAAGCTTTTATCCTTGCAACAATTGCGGCGCAACCGAAAAAAAATAACACCGCATTTGTGCCACCCCAAAAACAAAAACCACAAAATGCCCCGAATGCACCGCAAAATATGCTCCAAATTGCATTCAAGCGTTGACACCCATTAGTCGACAGCACACAGCACACAGCACAACAACAACAAAAGGGGGAAAAACCCAAAAAGCGATGCCCAACAAATGGAAAATGGAAATGTGTAAGGCGAAAAGCAAAAGCAAGGCCTGCACTTGGCATCAATTTTTATATTTTAAGCCACAGGCTGCCTAGCACTTGAGCCGTGAGAACAATGCGAAGCGATGCGATGCGATGCGATGCCAATGCAGAATGCGATATTGCAAAAGGCACCATCCAAGCTACAAAAAAAAAATCTGGAAAAAAGTCCCATCCCCCGAACGCCAAATGTAAAACGAAAGCTATGGCACAGGAACTCGAGAATATCCAGTTTGATGCAGGCTGGGCCAAAAATCCCAGAGACAATGTCTCCCTAACTGCGAACCTGCCACTGTAACCAAATGAAAATCAGTGCGAAACGTTTTGGAAATTTTAGCAGCCAGTTGTTTCTTCGAAGCCATCGTCCTGCAGCTCCTCGTCGTCGTCGTTCCCATTGGCAAGTGCTTGGCATCTGTGAGCTGGCATCGTCCCCTGCCACACTGCCACCCGAAAACTTGCAATTCTATCACTTTGCTCTAAGGCCTCTCGAGTGGATTTATTAGCTGAGCTATCGGATTTGTTACTAAATTCGAAAGGGAGAATCCACATCCAAGATATTTGGATGCTCAAAAAATGAATTTTTTATTTTTTTAAGGGGAAACAATTTGAAAGGATTGTGCCTTACAAATTTACATTTGGAGGGTATTTTTAACAATTTAATTTAAAGTAATAACAAATATTTAATGATTTTAAGTTTACTCTATGAAAAATATATATATTTATTTAAATAAGGAATAAGAGATTTCAGATTATTAAGTTCTGAAAGCCTGAAAAAAAATATTCCTCTTTTTTTTGGAATTTAAGTACTATTATTTTCTTACAACTTGGTATAAAGCTTTTATTTAGCTTAAGAGCAATATATCTTTTCTTTAATTGTATATTATTAATTTTTAATTTTTGTAATATTAAATGCAATTTTTTAGTTTACAAAAAAAAGAGTGAGTTAAGCTCGGCTTGGGACCCGAATTCGGTTTCTGACTTTGTTTGCTTTTTCTTGGGTGTCGGAGTGCGTGCTTTTGGCGTTTATGTCAAATGCAGAATTTCCGTTTCATACTTTCTGCACTTGCTGTTTATTGTTTGCCCTCGGTGTGCAGCGGCTCTTTGTAGTTATCCAGCTATATAGCTATATAGCTATCTAGCCGGGCTGGCTGTATTTGTATCTACAACTGGCTCTGTACATTGTCAGTTGTGTGCGTATCGTTGTGTTTTGTGCATATCGGTGCGTTTGCATCTGTGTGCCGGGTTGTACGAGTATTTTATAACTTGTTGGCTTAACTTCCACAGAATTTTGTCTGTATTGTTTGGTTAGGTGCTGTTCGCAAAGCGCCCTTTCCCCTCCCCTCCTTCCTCCTCCCGGAATTGCCGAAGTGTTTGTGTTTGTGGTTGCGCTCGGTTCTGCAATTGTTTTCGAGAAAATTTCTTAAGCTGCAAAATGTTTGTTATCAAACAATTTTTGTGCGGTTTTCTCATATTCACATCGTCTGTTTCAACCGCTCCACTAATTAGAACGATGCTGGCCGGAGTTGCAGCTCTAATTAGTTTGATTTTAATAGTCGAAGTTGTCGAGCGGTTGTCTGGAGTTGTCGACAATTGAAATGGTTGCGGTGTTGCAGCAGGCACTCCACCGCCTGCTTTTCATTTGCATATGTGGCAACCACTTTACGGTGCTTACAATTTATCGTCTTCTGCAATTTAAATATTCAATTAAATGTCTTGGCAAAAATAATTGAAAATTCCAGCCCTTTACACTTTACACTCCACACCAACGCCCGAAGAAGTTTTATGCGATTAATAAATACTGCTGTCTCAGATTTGCCCACAATGGTTGGGTGAGAATTTCGATTATCTAGTTTTGGCCATATCAATATTTAGACAAGCGTTTGCAATTGATAATTGAAAAGTGTGCGGCCAACGTTACGTATGAGTAATGTACAAAAGCAGACCATTGTTTGAGTTTCCCGATTTGCTACATGTGTGTGTGTGAGGTGGTTTGAGCGGATTTCCGTGCTCGTATCTGAAATGAAAATCAAATAGCAAGTAGAAAACGAATTGAGGGCGAGTTGGCGAGGCTGCAGAAAGAAATTAATTTGTGTGCTAATATTTTAGTTAGTTTTTTTTTTTTGCGCTTTTCGGATCAAGAGCGAGAGCTCCTCCCATGTGTTGGTAATTTCAATTTCTTTGCCAAAGTAATGCTTCAACAATTCGCCACGCCAAAGGGCGCTCACGTGCTGGGGCGGTCTGCTGATTAAGGAGAACTGCCAGCTGGCAACTTGGATGGCAATTGCATTTGCAACGGCATCGGGCAACGGGCAACGGCAGCCGCAACTGCAACATCAGAGGGCAAAAGCAATGCCGCATGTCCTTGGGAGAACACTAAATTGTATTAGCCTAAAACATTTCATTACCTCTGCCCGGCAAAGTAAAGTAATCAGCTTGAAAAAGCATTTGAGCACTTGAGCATTTGAAGATTTAAGAAGAAAATGTAGCCCAAGCAGGCTGGGCTGGGGTCGAACAGGGGAAAACGGAAATGGTAGAGGGAGGAAAACTCGTTGCATACTTTGCACTGTGTTACTTGCCCCTGGCGAGCAGCTAATAAAAAGGAAAATATTATGCAACAAGTAAGCAGAAGTATACACAGCTCTCAATAGCTCCCAGGCAGACTGCACCGAGTGGCGCTTTATTAGCTGACCCATCTTCATCCGCCACGCCCCGCTCCTGCTCCCGCTCCCCTTTTCCTTTCTCTTCCCCCCGCCCACACTCATAATCCCGTGTAAAATTGTTTTCAAGCAGCAGAGTGCATTTCATGTTGTACTTGTGCTGCTTTAGGGCAGACTTTGCTGCTCAGCTTGTTCCCTCATTTGTTGGCCCAGGTCCCAAATACACACTCTATAAAAAAACAAAAAAAAAAACAAAAACAAAAAATGAAGCAAGTAAGAATGCAGGCTGAAACGAATGTGTGCACCAGTGAAATAATTTCAATCATGGCCCAGCAATTCCCGGGCTTCAATAGCCTTTCGGCTCTTAAAGATTCAGCAAGGAAACCACTTGTACCGCGCCCTCATTTAATTGCGAGAGTGCTGGTGCTACCGAAGGACATACAGTTGTGGTAACAAGAAAATAGCCATAAGAACTTGATATATAATATTGTATATACACAATAATACTCGTACGTACAAATTTTATGAAACTAACTTAATTTATTCAGTAAATAAAAACATAAACTGCAATGCATATGGTCAACAAATTAGTTTTGCGATGTAAATCGTAAAAATTCTTAATAAATTGAAGTTTCCATAAATATATTAGACCATACAACTATTTAAACATATAATATTTCAAACATTTAAAATATAGAATAAAAAAGGAGAGAGAGAAGACAGCAACCATGATCTCCCACTACAAAAAGCCATGAGAGCAGTGCAATAGAAAACAGAGGAGAGTTTAGCGGAGAGAATAGCGGACCAGTGGAGAGTGCACCAGTCCAGAGGTTTGAAAATGTGATCAGAGAGCGCTGCTTAGTGAGAGCATCGAAAAACTATCCAAAAATTCAACAAAGAGGGCACTGAGAACACAGCAGTGAGAACAGTTGAGAGCCCATCGATGGCAGCGGAGAGATTAGCAAAGAGAACCTAGATGCGAGCTCAGACTTAGGCTTAGGCTCTCATAGCTTTCGCTCACTTTAACTCACTTTAGTTTTCACTCTCTCCATCCCGATCCCGCATATAAAAGGAGCAACTTTTCTCCAATATCAGTCAGTAATTGATCGAGGTGATCGAGGGACGGACCTGCGCGTAAGTCAATATTGCGTAACGAACAAAACATTCCAATAAAAAGAAGAAAGTGGAAAAGAACTATGTAGAGGAAGAACATGAAAAGGAATTGGGAGGATATGAAAAGAAAAAATATGTATTTTTGTTAAATTATACAAAAGAACAGGAACAAGACTGCCCTTACTTTACGTCGTTGGAAAAAACGACCGGCAAATTTTATTTATTTATTTTATAAATAAGTAAAACATATTTCACTCTACCTATTCTTTGTTTCTATCCAAACACAAATTGTATATTGTTTACTTTGATTTAAATCTAAAAATTAATGATTTTATTGTTGACCTTCATTGGTTTTTATTTAAAAATAGGTCATATAAAATAAAAATCATTTAGTTTCGGAAGTAAGGAAGTAGGAATCAAATAATTTTCAAATATAAATAATTATCACAAATATTTTAAATATGGCAATTTCTCCCTAGAAACAATTAAATTTATTAAATTTTAATAAAAATTCAAACATTTACCTACCATTTAATATAATAAACTTATGTATTTATTAATTAAAACCAATTTTTAACTAAACAATATTGAATAAATAAATGGTAGAGTTAAAATAAGTTTATAGTATGAACCAAAATCATTTACCAATGGTGAAATACTAAAATTAAATGTCCATCAACATCCATACTACTATTTTGTAATAGCATTCAAGACCCACATGCTTATTTTCCGGAAATAAATAGGAATTGAAGTCTAGAAAAAAAAAAAAATAGAACCCTTACCCTTTTTAATAAGTTCGGACAGGTCCGTAACTAATTTGCTATATTGAGTGCACAACACACAAACCTATTTCCACTAAATAAATTTTAATTTGCCTTAAGAGGCCAGCGCGCTGTTCATGCATGCTCAAATTCCCTGGCAACCACAGAAAAGGACGAGGACAAACGGGGGCACTGAACAGGATATGCCAACACTCGCTATTTATGAGTTAATCAACCATGAACTTTAAAGCCCTCACTCTGAAATGCAAAAAGGACACCAAAGCCACGAGCACTAACCGCACTCTAGACCCAATAATGAATTTGCATTTTCTACGGAGAGCCGAGAGCCGAGAGCTTCTAGAGGCATTTTCCGGTTTGCTGTGCGCTGTATTTAATATTTTGTTGTGCACACGACCACAAACAGACCGGCAAACAAAACAAAGCCAAAACAAATGAAAACCAATTAAAATTTAATGATTATGCAGTTTGCGTAGAGGCAACATGCCCCACTGGCTCCACTGGTGTAAAGCAGAAAGTTTTTAAGTAAGGCTTCCGTTTGATTGTAATGAATTCTTCCTCCACTCTGCTTTTTCGCACTCCATGAAAAGTGTCCACTGCGAATTTTCAATTGTGAATTGTGAATGAAATAAATAATTTATTCGACAATCTCGAGCTTAATGATTTAAACAATCCCAGCGAGCGCCCGCTCACCCTGGCATATTGCGAATAATAAAGTAAATACCTCAAGAGGAAGCGACTCGAAGATAAACAGGAAATCAAACGCAAACCGCATCTGAAAGGCAATACCGATCCGCGGAAATACCCAAGATGACGGACACCACCGTCACCGTAGCCGTAGCCGTCGTTGGGGAAAATAGGAGAAAGGATATACAGGGATAAGCAAAAGATACAGAGACAGTTGGTCGTAGCTGGTAACTGGTGGATGGTATCTGGTATCTGGTGGATGGCAGATGGCTGATGGTGGCTGCGGGTGGATGACAAGCAGATTACGTTTCCGTTGCCGCTGACAACCGAAGACGAAACCGGAAGCAACTGAGTAGCGAATAAATGTATTTACAATACAAAGTGAAAATAAAGTCCTGCTCCGTTAGTCCTCGGCTTTTGCGACTTGCAAAGTATGCCACTTAGACGAACACTTCGTCACACACTTGGAGGACAAAAATTGCAAATTAGCCATTGCCAATGCCCATGTGAAAGTGAAATGAACGGAAACGTTCGTTTCGGGCCCCAATAGCCCCGAAAAGGGACAGAAATGACGGCGGTGGCGACGGAGGCGGCGGCGGTGGACTAAGTAAACAGACCAGCGAAAAGTTGAGAGAAAAAGGATGAAGGTCGAGTATAAATGCGGCCATCAATTAAGGGGCGGGGCAGATCGATGCTCCTCAGGATGGGCTATTTATATACATCAAAGTGCGGGTTTTCCCCAATCGTAGTGCTTCACTTAACCCAATAGAGAGAGGTTTTAGAGGTTGCCCCCAGACATTGGAGTGCCGTCGTCGAGAACCGGCGAAGGGTATCCGCCGTTCACTGTTCACTTTTTATCTATTTCGCCTGACTTACAGCCAATCTAAAGTGCAGGCTTAGAGTGGCCAGGCCACATTTGAGGTCCTGCCATATGCCTGACCGGAAGCAGCGGCCAACAAGCGGACCTTAGGCCCAGAAGTCAAGTTGGTGTTGGCAGGACACCATCGTCACACACACTCGATAGGGTAGGTCAAAAATCTTTTAAAAATTTTAAACTCTTCTAAAATATATTTAAAAAAAATGAGTTTTAGTATTAAATCATACAAATTTATACTAGATCATTAATACTTAAGATTTATCTCAATAAATCCTTAGTTAAATGATTTTTTTAATAAGTTTTTTGTCTTTCAAGCTTTCAAAATTGGTATCAACAATTGAGATCATAAATAAAACCTAAACAAAATCAGTAATCAAAACAAAACGAAGCTACTTTTTAGGAACTAAACAAAAGTTTGTACAATTTTTTGGAAAATATGGGCGTAAAATCGGATTTTGCACGCACAGTTTGTGGGATAGTATTACTGAGAAATTGTCCAAGAATTAAGTTCTCCCTTTGGCATTTGGGTTTTTTGGCTAGAATCGACCATCGACCCACCCCAATTGAAGCACACCCACATAAATACACAGATACACCTAAGCACGCTTAGTTGTATGCATGTCAATGTGGTTGAGTGTAGGAAATGAGTTTCAAAGTGCTTAAAAGTGGCTGCTGGTGTTTGGCTTTCAGTCCGCTGGCCCGGAGTGTCAGCGTTGCGCTACATTAGATTAAACAGCTTAAGAAGTCAGCTAGTAATGCTAAGACACGCTCACAAACACACACGCTCAAGCACACACGCTCAAACACACGCACAACGCATTGGCAGGCGGGTGAAATTCATGGGCTAAGCTGTCAACGTGGCGTATGAGCAATGTCGCCTCTCGCCTTTCGCCTTGACTCGGATGGGGATGTGGATGTGGATGCTGATGCGGTCTTCTTGTGCGATGTGGCAGAAAAATTAGTGACCCTGAATTAAATTGCCATTATTTTCAACTCACTCGAAAAGATGCGCAAAGCACACACTGCTGAAAAGCGGATTTAATATGAAAATTCCGCATTACGAGTTGTTTGTCGTTTCACTTTGTGTACTGCAAATACATATGCACAGCAATTGCCCGTTGTCTGTGTATCTATTACGCGTGTGCATGTGTGTGTGTGTGTGGGTATGTGCGAGTTTTGCGATTGAAATTCAATTACTTGTGTCCCTTTTTGCTGCCGCCCAAACAGCGAAAAAAAAACACCAACAAAATGAAAGACCGAAGCGGGCTGCGAAACTTTTTCGCCCACAGAAAAAAAAGTCGTCATATCCAACGAGCTTGTGTGTGTATTTGTATCTGTGAGCCTTATATCTGGTGAATGTCATCTCGCTACAGCTACACACACACACTCAACATACAGCAGCATAACTTTGAACAACTGTCAGCCGGGTCAGGGATGGATCCTGCGTACAAACATGCCCTTTGAGGTTGGTTAACTGTCTCCTGCGTGGTCCGAGTTTTTATCGTGGCCCGAAAATACGTGTGTCAGTCGGTTTGGCGTGCGTGTAGTTTAGGCAAAGCCTGCACAGAGAGAAATATCTGGTTAGCTGTAAGTAAAGGAAATGTAATTGAATTAAATTGAAGCCTAAGATGAAGTGGATATTTATTGAAAGGTAATTACATTAGCATAGAATAGAGTTTTCCATACATATATACTAACTACTCCAGAGATTGTTTCGAGTGCATCGAAAAATACGAAATACTATCAACCAGCAAGTAATCGAAAACTACATGTATAGTAGAGAGAGAGAGAGAGAGAGAGCCAGGACGAAATCGAGAGACATTCCAAACATGACACATAAAGTTATGGCCTCTCGTCTGGCAATCACATAAATCAAACTTTGCCTTGCAGGTGGCAAGAGGTCTGCCCCACTCATTGGTTAGACTTTCGATATCTGAGAGTGTTGGTTGGTTGCTGGCTGCATCAAATGAGTTTATTATGCCACACCGAATGCCATTTAATTTACATTTCGGGTGGCAATTTAAATATTTTGTAGATTTGGAATAGAAATAGGAATTTTAGGCAAATGATATGAAGCTGTAGGCAACAAAACAAATGAAATGCCTTTTGTATAGTAATTAAATAAATTAAATTATCGGAAATTCTTGGGGGATTTTCAGAGAATCGAACTGAGATGAATTTCGTATGATTGATGCGCTTTCAATCATATATATATGTACCTTCTTCTACTGCTTATTGGGAATTTCACTTAGGACAGGCAAATAAAATTAATGAGCCGCAAATGCAAATTGAGGAAATAAATCCACAAAATCATATTTAAAACACGTGGCTTTATTTTTATCCTTCGCGCGCATCATTTTTGTATTCCGTGCTCCTTTGTTTTATTGCTATTGGTGTACGTACCTTTTACGTCAATTGGAATGCCATACATTTCAATGATTACGACGCGCAAATATTCAATCAACTGTTTGTCTGCTCGGTCTATGGGTCTGGTCTATGGGTCCCTTCGCCGCATATCCTCTGTTTGTTATGGGTTTGTTTGTGGGTCCGCCGGCCTGATTGCTCCATGTGCGAGGATCCGCCGCCCGGCAATCGAGCAATGTCGGCATTTTTTCACGTTTATTATTTTAAATAATCGATTTTTGGCCAAACGTACGTATAAAGGCGTTTAAGTTCGCCAGAGTGTGTGTTTGTTTGTTTGTGGTGTGGTGTGGAATGGATATATATTTTATGGCTGCAAGCTAAGGACACTCATTATGCGGTTCGGCCAGTAATAATATTGTGAACAAGAAACAAGAGTTATTTGAACTCGGCCAAGTCGCTTTTGCAATGCTCTTAAAATTAAATCAGACTACAATTTATATTCGTATATATCCAAGAGATGCCCGCAAAGGTCAGAGCATCTTTGGTCACAATAGTTTCCAATTAGCGAGCGGATGCAGTGAACCGGCAGTGAAGAGTACACAAATCTAGAGCAATTTGTTTGTGGCCACTAAATTGGCCAGCACCCCGCTCCTCCCCCCTCTCCCCCCCACCCAACCACTGATTCAGTGTTTTTGTGTGAGGCGTCACAGCTGCGGTTCATAAATAAAAATAAATACATCGCTTGATTTATATGGCCCTAATGAGCTCAGCCCACATTTCAGGCGACTTTGGGCCCCGAAAACCCCGAAAAACAAAAACCGAAATGAGGAGAGCCCCCAAAATAAATAAATAAAATCCGCAAGCACATCATGTAAATGCTGTGCAAATAAAAAGATACATTCGGAGAAAGGGAGCGAGTGTGTGTGTGTGTTGGCTGGAGGGGAGCGGGAATAAAAGATGGCTATGCAGTTTGGTAAGTCGCAATGTTGCCTACTTTTCGGCTGCTTAGCCGCCAGGCAGAGGCCATTTATTTGTTACGTGCGACACACACTCACACAGCCTAATGCACTGGAAGAAATAATTAATTTCATGGAGATTAAGCCATTGGATTGGTCTGAGAAACAATTTGGGGATTCAAATAAATCCTTCAGGGAATTTAAACATCTTTATTTATAATCCATTTCATAAAATAGTTTAAGGATATTTAATCGTCATCTTTGAAATTATTAAATAATAACTCTTGTTTTTTACTTTTAAGCTCTGCTGTTTTTCTATAAATTTTAATGGATTTCAAGATTAATAATTTGATTAAATTTTATTATATTTGTACATCAAACATAAAAATTCAACATCGTTTGATAGTCAAATGAAAGGAGCAACAAATAATTAAAAAAAACTTCTCAGCTAAATATATTTAAGAATGATAATGTATCAATACTTTATTTAATTAAATGCTATTTTTTATTAAGATTATTGAATTCTAGGATTTTTCTTGTTTTGATAATCATTTTTATAGTTAATTATATTTTATTAAAATTTTGGCAATAAGCTGTTATAAATGTAAGATACAAAAAATTTAGACAATTGGAATAGACCGTTTTAAATTCAAAGAATGTTCACTGAATATGGAATTTCCCTTCTTTTATACTAATTAAAACTAGTATTTTTTCCAGTGCAGCAGCCTCCTTTTCTATTCTCTCAATTTGGTTTATTGTGCTCTACGTTTGATTTGCTTTCAGTGCGTGCCCATCATCATCAGCATTAGGAATGATTGTTGTTGTTATTAGACAAATATGTATATATTCGTACGTATATATATAGAGAGAGAGATAGCTGGAAGGCGTGCAACTGTTTCTGGCATAATGACGCTAATTTTGTATGGTCCGGTAAGGTTACCATTATCCTGCCAGCCTCCGATCCCCCAGAACAATAACTTATGAGTCGAATTTTTCAAGTCTTCGTCGGCCCGGTCTGGCCCGTCCTGGCCTGGCCTAATGTCAGGTGATTTGACAATGGCATTTATTAATTAAAACATGTGTCGCACGCACGAGCGCACAGCACAGACAGCAGGTCAGACCAGACGCTATTGATTGGTCCTCGCCCAACTGGGAAAGGATAACACGGGGCAAATTGAACAGGAGTAGGATAGGCTGGACAAGAAGGAAACATGTTCTTATGTGGGCTACGGAACAAGTCAATTGGGGGCTCCGAAAGTTCATGCCAATCTCAATATACAATCATTTTGCCTGGGAGATTCGATATGGAAATTATTTTATGGGATTTTGCGTTGGATTTGGATTTATGGAGTACCGATCTAAGGTGAATGAATCTGTTAAATACTAGATATGTTTATAGGAAAGCATTTCAAGTATATTTAGTAAAAGTTAATTGGATTCCCTAAGAATTGAAACCCATATAAGAAACCAGTTTTAAAGCAATATATATTTTAATTTTAAATTTTTTTATAAATCGTTTTGATTGAACAACTGCAATAATTGTTGTGTTTAATTCAGGATATTTCTATCGGTTTTGATGGCCAATAAAGTATTAACACTTCCCTTCAAGGGCTTGTAATTTCGACTAATTTTTAAATAACATGACAATCCTGGCCGCGGTGGTGGCAACTCTGGCCGAGGATGGCCAGTAGAGTGGGGACAGTGGAAAGTGGAGGCCAGAGGCAATGGGACAGAGCTGAGTAAATGAAGTCACGTACGTGCGATTTTTCTTCTGCTTTGGGGCACATATTAAAATACGTGCGTCTCGCTTTTACTATAACTTTTACACATACAGATACACAATCGCGCACACACACCCACACACACCAACATACACCAACACACACACGCCCATTAATGGTGGCATGATGAGGCAGCTAAGTTTGCGTGTTTGCCCCACTCACAAAAGGGCTACAAATGGCTTAGGCTTTGCCTCTGTGCGGCTTTGGTTCGCGTTTTTTTTTTTTATTTTTTTTTTGGGTTTTATGTGCTGGCGTGCGTGTATATATATATATATATATATATTTGTTTCAATTTCAATGGATGCAAACAACATTTGCACTTAGTAAATAAAATATAACAAACGCAGCCCGAGTTTTCCCGGCTCGTTTAAAGTTTGCCGAACTCCGCTTGAATTTCTTTTTTTTTTGGAGCGCCTTTTGGCCGATGGCCAGCATCCAGCGTTCAGCATCCAGCGTCCAGATTCCAGATCCAGAGCTGCTCATTTGCATTTTGGCTGCTGCTGCAGCTTGGCCAACAACATAAAAGTGGGACCAAGAAGTGGGCCAATGAACTGACAGACAAAAGCCTGCCCCACCGGACTGGGACTTTGACTCGAAAAGGGACCGCCTGCTCTATTTCTGCTGCATCTCCATCTGTGTGTATATATTTACTCCAGTCGAAATGGAGAGCCAACAAAGCCGGATATGAAAGATACAAAACACCGCGCAATGGCAACCGGGTTTTGATCACTATTCTGGGATCGGAGGTGGAAATAAAGCACATTAAATATTAAAACTATGTTGATATTCTTTTTAGTTATTCATTGATTGGCAATTAATTTAGAAATTCGTTATTTTACTTATAGCTCAGAGTGATATGTTTATATTCATTTACTTACTATTTGATTAGAAATACAATAACATTTCGCATATTAAATAGTTAAAGAATTTTAGCATGCTCACATTTTAATAATTTAAATTTGTTCTAAGACTACTGACAATTTAGTTAAGAAATATATACTTTTTTTTAAGATTTCTTTTGTGAAATTCAAAATTTCCAGCTCCATATTCCACCGAAGATAGTTTTTTCCTGTTGAATTTGAGAAAACACTGGCCCTGGCCCAGGCAGAGCAAACAGAAACAATATCCCCTTTGCCCGAGTCATGTGTGCCGAGAGGCTTGGGGACAGTGGGGAATCCATTGTTTACTTGATTTGTATGCGCCTGGGCTTAGTGCAATGGCCACTCTGTTTTTTTTTTTGGACTGGACAGCAGACACCCAGGCACACTTGGAATTCCCCGAGCAGGCAACCTTATTGAATTTCCTCCGATATGCATGACAATGATGCGCAAGTGGGCAGCGGCCGCAACAGTTCGAGCATCCGAGAAGGAGAAGGGTCAGAAGCGAGGCCAGTTGGAACCACTTTGTGGGCGTAGAGGTGACACCTGCGTTTCTGCTTAGAGACCTGTTTTGTCTACAGCGACAGACCGACAAACAGAGATCGCAGGTGACACTCCAGTCCGAGTGGTTCTGGTAATAGTGACCCGCCAGTTGCCGGCATCCCGTTTCCGGTGACCAAAGGCAGCACCAGCTTTTAAGCGGACCTTGGATTAGTTAAACTATTAAAAATATTTATTTTTAATTGATAATAAAACATACCCTGAACGGTGAACTTTTTCGGAACGCACTCTTTCAATGCGGGGTTCACTTTACCTTTGCCTTGTGATTTTACAATTAACGAACTGTCACTTTGCATCGTGCAGAAGAATCCTGATGTTATGAGGGTACAATCCTGCTGGATGTCATCACATGGCGTGCACTTGGGTTCCTTCCATTCCTCAGTAGCCACGATTCGGGGGCTTACAAAATACAATAAGATAAACAGGGTTATAATTTTGGAGAGCATTACGAACGAAAAGTTAAACTTTGGTGTTGAAAGTTGATTCCCGGGTGATATTTCTACACCAGCGTATTTAAATTGTACAGCAAAACATCTATTGAACGAACCTTCGAAAGAATGGCTGTAATTTTTTTTTTTCATTTTTGCAGTGTATATATACCAACAACAAATTCTTGAATACCATTTTGTTAATTATTTTCTTATCTTATTTGAAATGAAATTTCCAGAAGATTTCCATTTTATGCAAATATTTGGAATTGCAGTGCATAGGCCCATTTTATTGGAGCCAGACAGTTGGCCTGTATTTTTTTGTTTTGCCGGGAAAATATATCAGCCGCAATTTATCTAGCCCGGCACCTGTCCTACGTGCGTGTTCATGTGTGCCGGAGTCGGGAGTCGGAGGCGGTGGCAGTAGCTGTGGCAGTGGCCCTTCCAAAAACCTGATGAGGGTTAATTTGCCAGCGGCTCAACAATTCATCAGCCAGTCCAATTAACTAAGCGCGACCCATTTCCCCAGTGAGGCGGCGCGGCGCGGCGCGACTTGTCGGGTGTTATAAATTTAAATTTAAAGGCCAAACAAGGACCAAGGTGCCAAGTGGTTTATCGCTGGCCTAGCAGCTCCGCTGAAATTAAGAAAAACTGCCGGCCCAGACTGGATACGCTTACAAGTCGCTTGTCCAGTCCAGTCGCCTGGCCTGAATTGTGCTACCAAAACCAACTCGCCCATTACCTGTATTTGGCCCCGGCACTGTCTGTTGACAGCGTTTGCACTTTATCCTTGTCAGCTGTTATCGTTTGTTGCTCCGCCGGCAAAGGACGCGCGTTCGGCTTGAGAAATTGCCGCACAAAAGTCAACGTGTAACGAGAAAATAATAAATGCCATTAATACAGGAGGCGGGCAGCCAGAAAGCGAAAGCGTGCCAGATGAAAACGAATGGTGTATGAAATTGAAAACCAGAGAGCATAGTTTAAAAATTCGATAAGGGAAATATACAAATCGAAGTATCAGATACCCTGGGAAAACATATATCTCAATAGTATTGAATGTTGATTTGGATTCAGTTTGAGTTGAACATGTTGATGTTGTTCATACCGCAGATTAAAAAGTTATATTAAATTATTTATTTAACTAGTTTGGGCTTTTAATATTGCTATTTATATTTATATTTTTTTCTAAACATACAAAATCTTGTCAAATGTTACAAAATGAAAAGCAAAATGAAAACTCCCCTGGTTATAGTTTTCAGAAATAACCGGCATCAAAGGCCAAAACCTCGTTGCCAAGCTGAAATCAAATGGATCAATTTGTAGTCTCTTTTCGAGGATGTGTTAGGAAAAATATGAAAATGGAAAAGTGTGCTGTGGGAAAGTGTAATAAAAAATCCAAAAATTCTCGTCAAAGATGAAAAATGAAGAATAACCAGAATTCAAGCTGGTCAATTGGTTTTGATGTGTAGATTAATTTTGTTTCACTGTTCCGTGTGCAATTTGAAAAGGCAACTCGGAATAAATGATTTCTTTTTGATGTGCTAGAATTATGTTCCGATCAATTATTGGGGAAGCCATCGAAGATGTGACTGGATGCCTCCTGCGACCAGGTGGCTATTGTCACGCAATGGCAGCAACGGCCTAAAGGCTAAAAACGTTCTCGGCTTTTATTGACAAACTCGACGAGAATTTGTGTGAATGGTGCGTGCGCGACTTGGCCAGGATATCCCTTATCCTTTGAGTGTTCGCCCCCCTTTTTTTGTTTGTTTGTTTTGTTTTTTTGGACGGCACAAAAAAGAAGCCTGCAAGCATGAGAGTGCATGTATGTGTGTGCGGAGAAATGGTTTTGTGTGGTTTTTGGGCTGGGCGTGGCTCAGGACACGGCATTTTTTGTCGTAGTTGTTGCTTGTGTCTTCTGTTTTCCAGCTCCTGCCACTTGACATTGCTTGCGGTTTGTTGGCGGTCCGGGCGAATTCCAGTGTGCAACAATCTCGTACGGAAAATTTTGTTATTCAAAACACGACGGATTACCGTTCATTCCGCTTACACACACACACACAAACACACACATGCACGGCGATTCCGGTACAACGGGATCTACAGGTGAGGTCGCCAAACTAGTGTTTAATTTTGTTATTTAATTAATTTTACTTTACAAACTTTGTTAGCTCAAAGCTTTTGATGTAATTAATTTTACTAGATAAACATAAGTATATAAATTATTTTTAAAAGTATTAATGATTGCCTTGTATAGTTGATATAAATAAAATAACATTTTCCTGGGTTCCTTTTTTGTGTTCAAATACTTTTAACATTTTATATATCATAAAATTAATAATATTTTAATATATGTTTAGAGGTCAAAAAAAGCAAAATTGTCCCCAAAGAAGAAAGACGTTTTTTGAACATAGTTTAATACATACTTAATGTTAACGTATTTAATATTAAAATATTATAAAACAAATCAAGATGAACTGTGCCATATTTTGGGTACTTTACAAATTGTATAGCTCTATTAAACTCTATAAAATTTCTTAAAATTTTTATTTTTTTTTATAAGGTTGAAAATGTTATTATAGATTCTGCGCTTTGTTCAATCCTAATAATGTTGCTATGAGATTGACCGGTGCTGTATTCCACGCATGCCTATGTGAAGACCGCAGGCGGCACCTTGCCTTGCGACTCGTGTCACACGGCGCACATTTGTTAGACACTAAGCCCGTGTATGCCTCCTCTGGTCGGGATAAGAATGTTTATTATGTTTATCACAAACACACAGATACAGAGGACACAGGACTCGGCACAACTACTTGGGCAGGCCGAACCGCAAATCAACCGCACGTACAAAACTTAAAGGGGGCTGACGGCAAATGACAGACAACAAAACGGCAAAATGAAGACGCCGCAACATCCGTTTCCGTTTCCGTTCCGTTGCCGTTCCCGTTCCGTACCGATCCGTTCCGCAGCGGACATTGTCTGCTGTAAGTAACTTCAAAATGGCGACATGCCGTGGCACGCAATTATGACCACGCCTACGCATTTTCCAGCGCCCCCCTGGGCCCGGGGCTGAGGCCGGTGAGTTTTTATTTCGCTTTATTAAATGCTTCAGGTAGCTACTTAAACACGTTTTCGATTAGAGCAGCTGCTGTCATTACTCAAAGTCGCGGGGGGAATGTGCCTGTATTTTACCTGGACGAGCGAGCGAGCGTCAAAGAAAAGGAAATATTTCGCTTTCTTTTTCCATTATTTTTTTTTGTTGTTGCCGGTGCTTTTTGTATTGTGAACATCTTCAATATTTTATAATAAAGCGAAATTCCAGGAAGACGAGTACAAAAATGTGCAGCCAACGTTGCGGCTAAGGGGTCGAGGTGGGGTTGGGATTGGGATTGGGATTGGGGTTGGGGTTCTGGTGGGGCTTAGTGGGGGTTGCTGCTTACTGGGGTGTGCTGATAAGACCTGGGATCAGCTTAAAAGAAAGGGAAATTTTTGGTATTAAAATCTAAGAGACCAAGCTGGAAACAAAGGATATTATTCATGCATTCATTTGGCTTTCATTTCTTCTTTTTTTTCTATTAAACAGACCTGAGTTTAAATAGTTGCAGTTTGTTTTCTATGTAACAATCGGGGTAACTGGTGTCTCTTTTGGAACTTATTTCTTTCTATCATTGGTTTTATAATTTTTAAGATTATTTAAGATACTTAATAACTATTACTCAAGACATACCTTTTAAAATAGTAAAGGTGGTTGGAAATAATAATGAATTTAAAAACTAGAAACGCTGCAATAACCACTTTTTGTATCTTCAATAGCCTGTTAAATAATGTCTCTAAATTTAGAGGGAACAATTTGAACTCTATTAAATGGACATCTTTGGAGCATTTAAGCAGCTCGCCGTTGGCGTGTCAACCCAGCCAAAAAATACCAGAAGAATCCGCCTAGAGACGGTGAATGGCTTCAAACCCGCCACAACCTGTCATAATTTAATGTTTTAAGCCGGAGAAAGGGAGGATGGGAGGATGGGAGGAAGGAAAGGTGAAATGCAGTAGGGCACCTGGGAAGTGAAGTGGGACATCTTTAAAAATAAATCTCAAAGTACTTTAATGTTGTATCCTGTTATCGCAGGGGACGTGCAGCTGTCGCTATTAGCGTGTGACTTCCCATGGCCCCCACTCCCATCCACTCCACTCCCATCCACTCCACTCCACGCCATTTTTCGTCCTGCGAAATGGCGTCTCTGTTCCGAGCTGTTCCTTTCATTGCTTGATGCCGCGTGTTGACAGGATATTTACAGGATTTCTATCAATATGGCAGCATTAGCACGTACGCCTGCAATGAACGTGAACGTGAGTAATGTGCCGCCAGAAGCCTGGAGCGAGATTCCAAGAAGACTCCGCAAGGAGGAGACAATGCCGCAATGGGAACATGATTAGCTTGCCTTCCAATTTAATCACAATTCAACAAGGCACCCACAGCTGATGGTATTAATATTCCAAAACAAACTGTAGCCCGAACATATTTAACCATTCATTTATTTCGAACTCACCTTGATTGCTTATACTTGTATATTTCTCACAATTTCTTCAACAAATTGAAAGATCAACAAGGCTCCGGAACTCGGGCTGTTAAACTTATTCCTGTTAAATTATTTACATTTCATTTGTACCTGCCTGCTGTTCCGTCAATGGCTTAAACGAGGGCCCAGTCAATTGTTGTCGGTCAAACAAAAACTGGCACAACAACGGGAACAACAAGGGCGGCCCAAGTATTTGTGCTATTTAAAATTTGCTTTACCAAACGTCAAGTGGCTGGCAACGGCAGTCAGGCCGAAGTGCCACTCGGTCCAACTTAACCCCTGGCCACCCTTAACCCTTAAACCTCCGCCCTCGGCCCCGGCCCCGACTCTTGGCCACGCCCCTTCCGCCCAGAGCCGCCCACTTGGACCTAGCTTAGAGAGGGAGAAGGGAATGAGCCAGAGGACCTCAACGGGGGCCTATTGGCCATAAATTATTAATGATTACTAGCCCGAAATTACAGTTAACTCACTTATTTGCTCATTCGCAAATGAAGGCCAATTGCAGGCGATGGGCGAAAGGGGGGTAGTCTAATTTATTTTTACCACAAACCGGCCGAAAAATATCTAGCAGAGGGTTAAAGTCTCTTGGCTAATTGTGGGTCCGATTATGTTTAAATATTTATTTTGATTGTTGAAATTGCGAGGCGGGCAGCATTTCAGGAAAGTTCTCTCATTTATTCGCCGGCAATCATTTCATATTCATAAGAACTTGTGGACCGTGCCAGAACTTTTTGTTATATATATTTTATATATAATTTTATGCCTGATGCGCATCAACAAAAATCCAACCCATCGCATGCAAAATTCGGTATTTGTCGGAAAATGTGGAGTGCGGCTGTTGTTTTTGTATGTGGACTTCCGCCTAAAATGGCATGCGGCCCAATTGATTTTCATTAGCCAGGCCAACATCCGAATCAAAATTCAATTTTTCTGTATACATTTTGTGATTGTGTTTGATTGTTGTCGTTGCTCGTAATTCGCTGACTTTATTATGCCTTCTTTGAATTCGCAATAGACTCTAGCTCTAGGCGGAGATTTCATTGAATATTCCGTTTCGTTTGTTTTATGCTGATCAACCGGATGAGTGGCTTCCAAATCCATCGGGCTAACAATCTTATTGTTTGATTGCAGTATCTGATTGCCTAATGCTCAATAATTCCATATACCGATAAAATAATTTAGTATACGATTTTTTTCGAGATTAAAACCTTTTTTTGTTTACAATAAAAAATATGGAAATAAAAGTATCTGAAAGAGAATTGACTTTATAAATTTCTCTAAGAATTTAAAAATGGTTAATACATTTTTCTTAATTTTATTTATATTTTGTTCTGATTGTTATAAATTTAATCTACCTTTTCATTACCATTTTTTGTTATTATTATTTGGGAATTCACTCGAACTTCCATTCTGTATCCCCTGAATCAATTAAATGTAATCACAAAATGTTGTACAAACCATTTCAATCTACTTTTTCGTGGGCACAGTGTGCGTGGTAGTATCCTTTCAAGGCCCAAAAATAACACAAAAAACAGAGGAGCTTGCTCTGAATGTGAAATGGAGAAGGTGGTCCAAAGTGAAAAGGAAGCTGCGGATTGAAAGAGTGTTGACGGCAAACTATTGAAGAACTATTGAAAAGTATTCAAGCGCAGGAAAGTCGCAGCTGGGCGTTGGACTAAATGGGGGACACGAGTGGCTGGTGGACTGGGGCGGGGACGGGGCCGGGTTCCAAGTCCCCCAAACCTACACACACACTGACACACTCCACATAATAATGTGGACAAAAACAAAAATTCTTCTAAAGCTCTCGAGAGATGCACACACACACTCGCACACCCGGCTAGAAGATGCCTCAGTTAGTTGCACTGAAAAGAGGATAAACTGCATTTTTATCTTTAAACACACTTCAAGTGCCATAGGCATGGGTGGGCGTGGCAGGCTAACAGGCACGAAACACAAACACAAGTGCACGCGCACCTGTCAGCGACGGCTGTAAGTATCTGTATCTGGGCGCAGGTGTGCTTTTGTCACAGCCCGTCCTTGTTATTATTATGATTATTATTCAAGTCATCAACGACGGGCGTAAAGCAAGTTTTTCTTTTTTTCTTTTTGGAGGGGCTCTGCTCTCGGTGCACTTAAAACGCAATGGATAGAAGCGCAGCGATGGGTTATGAAGATTCGTCGAGGATTTTGGGTGACTCTTTCGAGGAAGCCGGCGATGTGCCCATTAAATTTATCTGCTCGGATTGTGGGATTTTCCGCGCAGCTTGGAGCATTAATCACCTGCCCCCCAAAACGATCGAAATGGGGAAACTATTTATGAAATTTGGCGGCAATCTTTCGGCTGTGGCTCTGGCTGCGGCTCAAACGAGTTGCGATAAACGCTTGCCAGCCATTTGCCATCCAGCGAGCCACGCCCATGGCCCATGGCCCACGAAGACATTACGCGATAAGCCCCAAGGTAACGACATTGCAGCAGGTTTCCCATCCTCTTCCTCGCAACCTTTTCCCTCAATTTTTTTTTTTTTTTGGTTTTTTTGGGCAATTTATTGCCAACCTTCAAGAGGCG
This sequence comes from Drosophila setifemur, assembly GCA_021224005.1. Taxonomy (NCBI): domain Eukaryota; kingdom Metazoa; phylum Arthropoda; class Insecta; order Diptera; family Drosophilidae; genus Drosophila; species Drosophila setifemur. Next base: position 24,548,534 of record JAJJHY010008598.1, on the reverse strand, counting down.
AACTATGCCAATTTCTGCGAGCGAGTTGCCGGTGGGCGATGGGCGATGGGAGTGCTGGCCAAAAGTGGTTTGCATAACGTCAAGAATTAATTTTTTAACACGCACCCGGCCATAGAGAGATAGAAAAAGGTGCAGAGAGAGAAAATGTTTACAAATTGTTTTGTAAATGTATAGAAGTGGCTTTTGACCAACAAAAAGGCACATGAAATTATAATAAAATTTCAACTTTTGGTAAAGGAATTAATATTTCAGATTGTTAACTATAGGTCACTTTGTTCTACATTCAAAGTATTCATAAATATATAAAATATAATATTTTTAGATATTATATTTCATTATTTTGCTGTTTCTTTTTGTTCGTAAAGTTTGTTTGGATTTTTTTATATAACTAAATATTTGTTTAAACATATTTCTTTACCTTGTTTTCTTCGCTAATTTTGTTTTAGTTGGTTGACAAAGAAGTATTTGTATATATACGTGTACACACATTTTATTGTAAAATAATAAGTAATTTAAAGTGAATATTAGTTTGCTCCTTATCCTTTTTAATTACCTTAAAAAACTATTTTTTTTCAGTGCCAACAGAGAAGGGAGGATTGGTGGGGGGCTAGGAAGCGCGCTGCGCGTTGACACTGATTTTGACGCATTGCTCCCAAAGGATGTGACCCAAAAAGTCAGTGCGGCAAATGAGCAAATGTAGGCGGCGGCAGAAAGGGAAGCAGCAGCATTGCCAGCTACAGAAACCGGTTAAGTGTTCGCCCGTCTGGAGTGCTGGAAATCTGAGCACGGAATATGAGAGATGTCGGATTTCAGGAGCAGGCAGCAGCGGATGAGTTTGTGCGAGGTGGGAGAGGGGGCGCTCACCTAGTCGTTAGTCGTGGTTTTTAATTTGCGCCCAACTGCGGAGGTGAGAGCCTGACAAAGTGAAAGGCAGACAGGCCCTGTGCAGTGGCAATCAGACAGACAGACGGGAGCGCGGCATTTTAATATGCAGATTGCAGAGACAGAGACAGAGACAGAAATGAAAGTTATGTCAGGGGCGCCCAGGCAGAGATCTCTTTGAGCCGAAAGGGGTTCATGTTTCCTCGGCAAATCCCCTAAGCACTGCCAATTGATAGAGCAAACTGGTTCAATGCCAGCAAAACTGAAACAACAACAAAAAAAACACACAAGAAAAGTAAAAACAAAAAATACAGAAAAACCGAGCTGGAGACTGCGAAAACCCCAGCCAACAAGATTTGCTGCGAGCGTCATGCAAGTGCTTCACCGGGGAAGGCAAAAGAAAACTGCATGCAAAGGCAAAGGCAAGGCACAAGGCATGCAAGGAAAATGGGGGAAATGCGCTGAAATGCTGAAAAGCATGTCAGTTTCATGCCTGCGGCCGCACTTAACATTATTTCTGCTGCACCAGCAACAAGAACCCACTTCTTTTGTGGAGAAACAACAACGGCAGCAACAACAACAACAGCAGCAGCATCAGCATCCAAACAACAACAACAACAACAGTTGCAGTAGCTCTTAAAAGGCACCCCGCATGGCTACATAACGCATACGCAGCGTGGGACGTGGAACGTGCGCGAGCAGGTCAAACTTAAATATTTAATGAAGCGCTTAATGTGCGACTTCCCGTCCTCTCCCCGCAACTTTAACCCTTAAGCAGCCGTAATTGTCGCCTCACCCGACTCACCCTCCTCCACGCTCGTTTTTGCCTTTCGGTCAAGCTGGGAAAACCTGCAAATATTTTCTGCACATTTTTGCCTAATGCAAAAAATATTTTATTGTGCCGCCGGCCATCTAAAAAGAGGAGACCACCTGTCTCCCGGTCTCAGTACCATAAATTTGGGCTGGCAAAAAAATGGGGAGAGAGAAAAAGAGAGGAAGGTGGACGGGGGTGGTGGCCTTTGGGTAAGCAGCCCCGAAATATTTGCGGCGGTCCTCTAAGCCCAGGCATGCGGTTGGTCAGGCATGTGCAGCATTTCAAGCAGCGCACTTCACACAGAGCCAAAACAATAATACCAGCACACACACACACACACACGCACACACGCACACAGATACACACACATACACCCTCGCTGTCGGCCAACAAAGGATGTGAAGGAAGCCGGTGCCATACAATTTTTCGGACGCCCACCGAAGGTAACTAGATGCAGGTGCTGGCTTAGTGATGTCACGATCTGGAAGTACAGCTAAACCAGGAAATAAATAATTCTCAAAGGATCTTGTAGCAGGTGTTAAGGCAATGGAAAGTGATGGATAAATTGGCATTTAAATGTAGATTGAAGGCAGGTAATTGACTTCAGTTATGAACAACACTAGCGAAGATCTGGAATAACTTCTTAAATTGGGGGAAAATAGTTGCAGTTTTTTAGGAAGCCTTATTCGTTTAAAAACGATCTAAAAAAGATATTTTATTTATGATTTATTTTTTCATAAAAGTGTTATATGAAAATTACGTAAGCCTTTGTTTTTAATTTTTAGCTCTGTGTAATTTGTATAGCAACACGTTTTTTTCTTTTATTCGTTTTGGTGAATTGAAGATTGGCGATATAAAAACACTCAATTATTTATGCACATTAAATAGAATTCATAGCTTACGGCTATAATTGACTCTTTCCCTTAAAGCTATAAAAATATGAAATGTAAAGGAGAAGGATTGTGTTGTTTGTAATGATTTAAGTAGCGTTAAATTTAAACGATTCAAATTAAATATGCAAATCTCACATACATTTGAATTTCAATTAGTGAATTGCTGTTATATTTATGTAACCTTTTTTTTTTTGCTAGACTTTTACCCTACCAAAGAATATATGTTTTGAGCCCTTTTAAAGCCAGGTAGCTAAGCCAACACTGAGCTCTGGTGCAGCCATGGCGACAAGGCATTAAAACATTTGCACGAACCTGCTGGCATCCGCCAGCCAACTAGGCAAGAACAATACCATGGTTGGGGCCTGTTTAACATTTAAAGTGAACAATGAAATATGCCCAGACTGGCTCAGATTCAGACCCAGTCTGGAGCGCTCTCCAGCGCACCTTGTCCTCTCCCTCCACCCCCGAAACGCTGCACGTCACTCATACGCCCCCTTGGCCGGGGCCGATTTACTTATTTACATCAAAGCCCGAGTCAAGGTGCTTTACGCTGCATGTTGTCGCACTCACGGACCGGGCAGCCTGCCTACCAATTATCCACTGGACAACAGCCACCCATTCGAGGAATGCGGGGAGGGTCCTGCGACGCGATAAACTTGCAAGCGCAACAAAATTTGGTCAACACCTTGCCTCGCTATGCTTAGCGTCATACTGCCCACATGTGGCCATAATTTTTAAGCGCCAAATGAGCGTCCATCCATTGGCCCTGATGTCTGGCATTTGCTGTTCGCCATTCGCCATTTGCCCCGTTTGCCTTTTGCCGTTCGTCCCTTCCAGTGCGACACGAATGCCTCTGGGTCCTGGCCAAATTGCGAAATGCTGTAGGGCAGGCTGAGCCACAGGAAATGCGGGGGATATGGCGTTGGCCAAGTGTAGTTGGTGGCCTGCTTGGGAGTAATAGCTTCACGTTAAAATTAACAACGTAATTGGGGGAGAGAGAGAGCACACACACACACACATATAAATCGGTCAATATTCTCTCAGCGACAAGGTGACCAGTATCTACGGTATCCTGAGAATTAATTCAACCTTCGTATTGTCAAATCACATTTCCGATTTATTTCGTTTTCATTTGGATTTCCTCGCACGACCCTTGACCCACAAATAATGAAAACCAGACATTGATAACCCTTTCTTACCAACTGGCCAACAGCAAAACGGATACCGTTAGCACCGATTGGGGCACCAATCATTCGTATTTTGCCCAAATAAAACAAAGTTAGCTTAGGCCATATAACACTTGTAAATATTGTCACGCACTGTCTCAAATATATAGGTACGTGAGTAAATATCTTTAAAGACACGCATATTATACAGGAAAGATACGAATTTGGTAGGAAAATTTAGGTAATGGTCTTTATAAAAGGGAGTCTTTATATAGGGAATCAGTAATTTAAAATATAAATTAAATTGTTCGATATATTTCTAGTCCACAAATAGAAATGTTTACAAATTGATTTATGTTACATTTAGAAATAATAATTCATCAAATAAAAATTCGAACATCCAAATTATCAGTTGAAAATATAGATGAAAGCAATATTGCTCTATTATGACTTTTAATATTTAATAATATTTTAATTAGACAAAAGTAAACGTTAATTAAGTTATCACTATAAGCCATATCATTAATTGTATTTATGCAATTCGAAATAATTAAAAAAATGTTAAAAACAACACACTATATTGAGTGTACTATAAAATCGTGGGAATATGCATGCTGGATACAAAAGTGCTGAACTTTGCTTAACTTTAAAAAAACACAATAGAAATAGCATTCGAATTCAATTGCAAGCCCAACAAAAATAAAGTTAACGTAGGGCAAATTACACTTGCAAATATTGCCACACGTGTCCGCCCACCCAAAAGCACAGACACCAAAATAAATACGGGGCCTGACACATTTACCTAGGGCATACTATATACGACGCAACATCAATGCATTCTGGCAGAATACCCCAGCAACAACAAGCCAACAATCCAACAACCAATCGCACATGCAACAAACACAAAGTGGCAGGGCACACATTTTGTCAAAAATTCCACCAACGCTGACAAATGGAAGCCAAACAAAAAAACAGGAGGCACAGGACGAAAGAAAAACAGCAACGATAAAGAGCCAGTGGGTGGTGGATGGGTGGGTGGGTAGGTGTGTGCTAAGGGGAAACCACAATCGAGACCATTATCAATTACACGCACAGCAGGACACACGGCGGCAGGACGCAGGACACAGGACGGAGGACCACAAACAGCAGCAGAAACAGGAAGAGGAACGGGGGACGAGGGAACAGGAAAAGCGAGAAGAAACGCAAACGAAATGAAAATACGCATAAAATTGCAATTTACATCAAATCCATTTGCACCCATATGTAGGAGCCCACTCCCACAGAGTTACAAATAAAATTCATTCACACGCATAATGAAACTCTCCCTCTCTCTCTCGCTCTCTCTCTCTCTATCTGCGAGAATTCTCTGCTCCCCACTTTTCTCTCTATCTCCATCTCTATCAGCACTGTCCCCAAAACTTGCAAAGGGATAACAAAAGGCATGCCGAAATAAGGACAACAATGTTTCGAAATAAACAAACAAATGTTGCTCGACCATCGACGGGGAGGGAAAAACGGATCCGGGGGAGTTTGATGGTCTGATGCTTTTCTGGGGGACAGGGGCGGGTATGGACGGGAACGGGGAGCGGCTGCGATTCCCCGATTAGGCACACGCATTCATCGCCGCTGGAGAGTTTGGCCGGAGAAAAATCCACGCCCTATATGTAAATTATTAGCCAGTTTTTTTTTTTTTGGCCGCCCAAAACTCGCGGCGACACACGTCCCTGGAGTTTCCAGCGAACAATTTGCGGGTGGCCAAAACCAAAAAAAAAAAAAACAACAAAAAAAGTAACAGAGAGCCGCCCGAAGAAGAGAGCCGCCCGAAGAAGAGACCCGCTGAGATACATTATGAGCGAGAGAGAGTGGGAAGGGATGCTCTCGTTGTGTAGACTTCTGTGGCATGTGGCTCAAAGTAAAACGCCCTTTTGGAGTTTCGGCTAAGAGAAGGCCGCGGAAAGAGAGTGGATTATTCTTGTTTCGAATGAGTTTTTAATGAAATATTATTTTTAATTAATTCTGCAATTATTACTTAATAAAATTAATTGAAAGTTCGAATATCCTGCCGAGTAACATTCCCTACTGGCCAACATTCGAAGAGAAGCCAAAGGAATATCTTGCCCATAGGCATCGGCACTCAAAAGAGACTGCCGGAGAGTGAGGACCTGAAGATACAGTACCTCACGGATGCGAGAGCTCAGGGTGGCTGGAGAGAGTTTCGTTTGGCTCTTTCGCTTTTGTCGCTTTGTGGCGCAGCATGCGCAGAGCGGCGGAGAGCAACGTCGGCTGCCACACGGCCACATCCCGAGCAGCATCCGCTCAGCAGGAGCAACGGCAGCGGCGGCCCCAGCTGCGAAAAAGTCTGCCGTGCAGCGGCCGCCATCAGTAGTTGCCTCAGAGCCCGCGGGTTGAAGAAATCGTACGCATCGAGCGAGTGACAAGCGCCGCGTCTCACCAAACAAAGGAAAGCAAAAGCAGAGCCCCAAAAAAACCGAGAAAAAAAAACACAAAACACAAATAAATAAGCCAATCAAAAATAAAATACGAAGCTCCCTTTTAAACCATTTCACTGACACTTAAAAGCGAGCAAATTTTACAGTTTGCCGTGGAGAAAAACAAATTCAAAACACACAAAAAACAAACGAAACATAATGCTGCCACAAATTGCAGGCAAATGAGCCCGCTAGCCCACGGCTCTAATCTGCGGCTGCTGCAGAGCAGCGAGTCCGAGCCCGGTCCCGCATCCGCATTCGCAATCGCAATCGCCTCAGTATCCGCATCCGCATTCGCATCCGGAACAGCATCTGCATCTGCATCTGCATCTTCATCTCGGGCGGGGCGTGTGCGCCGCGTGTCTCTGTGTGAGTGTCAGTGGAAGTTGAAGTTGAAGTTGCAGTGCAAGGAGTCCGCAAATCTCATTCCAGTAAACTAATCGCCGACTCGTATCTGAAATTGAGTTTCGTTTTCGGTTCCGCCGCGCGTTATTCGCCTCAATCCGCATCCGCATCCGCAATCCGCAGTCGGTCGGTCGCCCCTTCAAACATTTTGTGCTGCTCGAAAAAAATTGATGCCAGCCGCAGTTGCAAAAGGCAGCCCTGTAATGTAAGTTACAGTCTCCCACCCCCCACTCTTCACCACCCCTCACCAGCAACCCGCAACCCCCAACCCCCACTACCCTTAAATCGATCCACCCCGTTGCCACCTGTGCTACCCCCGTTTTACGGCCCGCAAATGTGCCATACGATTCCTGCTTAACTGTTGCTCCAACTGCGGCAACGTTCAACGCCCCAGACAGACATACAGACGGGCTCACGGACGCACGGACAGACGGACGGGCAAACAGGCGGACGGACAGCCGAACAGACAGACCGGAGAGGGGGGGCATCGACAATGTGTGTCAGTGTGCGAGCTCACTGTACTTGAGTATTGGGGCACAGGCGGGCATCGTGCTCATGGCAGTCCAATGTCGTGAACTGGTTGCAAAAGCGTATTCAAAAGTGGATTTTATAAAAAAAGTTTAATTTTTAATACGAATATTAGAAGAAAAAAAATGTTTAATGAGGTTTCCAAACATTGTATAATTATATAAATTTAATATTATATAATTTGTGCAAAAGTATAATTAAATTACAGTAAACTAGAGGGAGAATAGTTCTATGTATATATTTTAATTAATGGATTACTTACGACTTTTCAAAAACTATTAATTTAACATTAAAATGCTTTATTTATGTGTTTTGATTTTCGTTTATCATTATAAAAGTTGTTTGTTAAAGTAATCAATACAATGTTTATTGTAGTCTTCAAAAGTACAATAAAATATTTATCATTAAAAATTTATTCAATTATTTGGAGACATATGCATTATGTGCATGAGTATCTTTTAAAAGAAAAATTTTTTTTTTATATTCATACCTTTTAAATTAGTTAAAAATGTGAATCATAAGGTAATGCGTTTTTCCTGCTACCTTGTAATTATTTTCATGCTAATTTAATCACAACTCAGTGACTCGCATAAACAAATGTTGACTTCGCCCGGCTCACATGTCTAGGCTGCCTTTGTGTTGATTTTCTCATTTTATTATTACCTCAAACGTTTTTCTCGTTTGCTCTAATGAATACGCTCCGACCTGTTATCCCAGTTTCGTCAGCTGCCCCTGCCCCGCCCCGTCGCCTCGATTCCGACGCCACCTAAAACTGAGGCAGCTACCTACAAGGTAGCAAGCACATTACCCATACGCCCGATATGCCAGCCAGTCAGTCAGACGGGCTCCCAGCTCGTCGCGTTTTTTTTTTGCTTTCTCCCCGGGTTTTCTCTGCCAAGCCCGCCCGGATTTTCCCCGCTTTTTCTTTCCTTTCGTTTTTGTTTTTGTTTTCGTTGTTATTGTTTTCAACGCAAATTCCCACTTGCTTAGTTGCCTGGCTTGTTTTTGTATGCATGCTGTTGCCATTGTCTTTGTCATGACACACAAATGTAGCGATATATATATATATATATCTAAATATATATAGAAAGCATATATATATATATACTGTTGTCGGGCTTTGTGCGTCGCCATTGCCATCTTTGTGCTGAGCGTCTTGTTGTTGGGCAAATATTTGCCTTTTTTGAAGTTGATTTTTGGTCTCCGTCTGAGCGCCTTTTGTTGCCAGCTCAAGTTTTCCGGCCATCCTGCCCCTCGAATGCTTCATCCATGCCCCATCCAATATGCTGATGAATCGTTGCTAAATTGAATATCGAGTGTTTATTTATATTGGCCGGCAAGTGTCACGCCCGGTCCTGCGTCCTGCGACATTCTGCAAATAATTTGAAATTGATGTATTATCCCGGCGAGAGCGTGGCACGATTGTCTCAGGCTCAGTCTTCCCTTTACGCTGCTGCACGCTTAAGTAGTTTGTGCAGCGCAAACAAAATTAAGCAAGTTGCAAGTTGTTTGGACAAAAGTTGCTGTCACAATTGTTATTTCAGCGCCGGCAGCGAGCGGAATTGCGAGCAAACAGTTTATAAAACAAACCGAGAAAAGGAAGCAAATACATATATATTTTTAGGTGCAGATATTAAAGACTCCATAGCCAGCGATCAATATACAAATGAATCAACGCTGAGGAGACACCAGAGAATTGCGAAAATAGAACGACCGAAAATGTAAAGCGAAATAAATTCCCCCCCCCCGAAATGTATTTTGTTTGCACTGCAGTCGGGGGCCAGTCCAGCCAGACAATTGCAATCGTTATTTATAACTGAGACATCTGTCAGGGAGTGCAATTCGATTGCGGTTGCAGTTGCAGTTGCACTTGCCATGAAATTGCTTTGTCGCGGCCATCAAAATTTATAGCATACTTTTCGCAGGAGGGTCTCAATTCAATTTGCAGTTTCCGCCGCAGTTACCGGCTTCCGGCCTAACAAAATATTTAAGCCAGCTCATTAGTGCGGATCCCCCGGGTAGGGGAAGGGGGGAGAAAATCATGTCCGGAACGTGCTGCTGCATTAAATCGGGGCTTTAAGGGAGCTTTCCCGGGGCACTCGAAGTGGAACTCCAGCTGGAGTGCATTATGCGCCAGTGCTATCTTCCTGGGAGAAATCTCGGCAATCGGGCATTGTTGCTGGCTATGCACTCAGCTGACCCGCAGTGCCTAAAAAAGGAGTCGGTCCTTGTTCGAGTCCTTCCTCCTTGTCCCGCATTGCCGACTGCCACTGCTTATAGTACTCCTCGCAGTCCGTCGTTCTTTTATGCTCCACAAACACACACAGAGACACGAGGAAGATACACAGATATCTCGCAGATACATCGCTGCAGTTGTTGTGGTGGTGTGCCCCGTCTGATGGACATTTGCTGGCAGCTCTCGGGTCCGTGGTCCGTCCCTTTATGCGCCACAAATGGAAATGCAGACAGACAACGGGCGCCAAACCGACGACGCGATGACGAAGGCACCACCAACAGCAACAGCAGCAGCAGCAACATCAGCAGCAACGACAGCAGCGTCTGACGATGACGTCGCATTTCTGAAGACAATGGAACAAACTGAACCCGGCACAGTTCCCAGCCGAGTTCGTTGACAACTGTGTCTCTCTCTCACTCTTTCTGTTCGGCAGTCCACTGAGAAAAAATATTGACATCTAATGAATATCATTATAGCCTGCCAAGCAAAAAAGTATATGTGATTTTTTAAAATATCTAATTATATATTTATTTCATCTAATTGTATTGAAATTATCCAGAAAAGTTCTATCTCCAGATTACAATTTTCGCGTCTTAATAGTTTTAATAAACTAAAAAAAGAAATTCGTTTTAAAAGATTCCACTTAAATATTTTAATAATTGATAATTTTCAACAAGCTCAAAAGTTAAGGTTTATGTTGCTTTTTAAAATATCTGATAATATCAATATCATAGATATTATCCACAAAAGTTCAAACTATCTGCAGATTACAGTTCTCAATTTTAAGATTATGACTGCGTCTATTAAAATTAAATTAAACAAAATTAATAAAGTCTGAATTTTAAATCTAACTCATATCCAAATTAGTTATACAAAATTCCACCTAAATATTTTAAATGGTCAATATTTTAAATATTTGATGGTCAATATTTTAAATATTTGATGGTCAATATTTAAAATATTTAAAAAATATTAGATTAATAGTGTCCGCATTACAAATCCCATTTTTAAATCATGAATGTGTCTGTAAGACTAAACAAATTTCATAAAGTTCTTGTAAAAAATCTAGCTCATATCCAAATAACTTTTCAAAAATTACTCATAAATATTTTTTTTTTTAATTTTATCCTAATTTCTTCTTCAATTAAACTGAACAAATATTTCTTATGTATAAGAAAATTTATACAATGACCATTGACCATCGAATATCCAATTAAAATAGAGATGATATTTTTTTTCTGTGTAGCTCTGCTTCTACTTGCTTCCTCTGCACATTTATTTAACATGCATTTGAATTATGAGGCAACAGAAAGGAATATAAAACCAAACACACAAAAAGCGAACAAGAAACGAGCAACTTTGGCTTTAATTCATAATTATTTTTATGTCAGCGCACTCATTAAGAGCTGCATTTGTTGCTCTGTTCTTTATGCCCGTGTTTTTTTCCCCATTTTCCCCCCATTTTCCTCCCGCACTTATCCCGGCTTTGTCATTTGCATTTCACATTTGGAGTCCTTTTAGCATTTCAAATGCTCCCATTGCACATTTTCGTCCGTTTAAATGGCCCAACATTTTCTGCTCCGCTGTGCATTTGCGACTCTCTTAATTGCAGTTCTCAATTACTGAATGGAAAGTAATAATAAATTGGACACAGCTGAACTTTAATCGAAAGAAAATGCCGGAAATTTTCATCTTAATATGCCTAAATGTGAGTTGAGTAAACTTCAGTTGGCGAATGTGGGAATTGAACTCGTTCAGCGTTATGGCAATTTAACAACTGCAAAAAATATTTAATTTTCCCCTGGCAATTTGTCAACTGGGTGTGGCCCTCAAAAAGCCCAGCCAGACCAGCCAGGACAGCCAGGACAGTCGGGCCAGCTTGAAGCTACAGATACAGATACACACTCTCCCATGCACGAGTACGAGTATATATAAATTATCATTGCCAGCCAAAACTCAAATACGATAAATTGCCAGGCAACAGCAGCCGGAGCAGCAGAGGAAAAAATCTATAATTTACACAAAATTCTTTTCCGCATGCGAATGCTTTTCCAATATAAATTGTTCCCATTGCCATTGCCCCTTCCCCTTCCACGTCGTTTATAACATATTCATATTGATGCCATCAGATATGGCAATAATCGCCCCAAAACCCATCCAACTGGCGACCTTAGCCAACTCTCGACATTCGATAGGAAGTGTGCCAAAGGGATCCAGTCCTCGGTACTCGAAAAGTTGGCAACTGTTTTCGGTTAATTTCATTTATGCATAACACTTTTGGCTGCCAGCTTCCTTCCGTTTCCCTGCTAATTGAATAAATTATTTTGCATTAATTTCAGACCCTAATTTATGACTGATGTTTCTGCCAAGAATGAACAAAATATTTGAGTAAATATATTTAGAAATATTCAATGAGTATTCTCCAGCTCTAAGATACCGATTTTTGAAAAATATATTCGCATCAAATATATAATTTCATAAATCGAATACACTTTTTCAAATGGCACTCATTACTAGTAATGAATGACAATTTTATGATCGCCATATTTTACTCTTTGCCCATAAAATGGATGTATTTTAAAGAACGATTTGATAATCATTTCATATCATTTCATTTAATTTGCGTTGAATTTATGAAAATAGCTATTTGAGTACGGTTATCATTTCCACTTAAATCAGCGGGCAGAATAAATTTTAAAATAGTTTAAAATATTTATCTGGGAGATTGCTTTTATTGATACGTACGAGTATATTCATTCATCAATAATTTCATTTTTGGGGATTTAATAAATGTTTTAGAGGAATGACTTCAAATATGACATGATATATTTATATGTATAATATAAATTATATATATTTGCATAAATTGCTATACTTTATATAGGTTGCCATTTTCCATATCTTGCCTTATATCTTTTACATTCATTAGTGACCTCGACTAATTCTGTCTCTATAATGTTGCAGCCATGCCAACATTCAAGACTGCTAACTGGAATTGCTACAAACGAACAACAACCACATAAACTACAACAAAGTGCTGCCAGCAACAAGAAGTATCGTAATCAGGAATTTAAGCAAGCCAAAAGAAAGAAAGACAACAAAAAAACAGGGCCATCAAGGAAGGAAGTCGAGAGCATGTTCATGGAACTGTCGTCGTTAACGAGCAACTAAGGCAACAGCTCAAGGCATGTGGCAGCAGCAACAGCAGCAGCAGCAGCAACATTGAGCGGCAACAGCAACACTCGGCCAGGTGCAGCAGCAGCAGCAGCAGAAGGATCGGGATCAGGATCAGGATCGGGAGGAGAAGCAACTAAGGGGCAGGACCCTTCGTGGGTAGGTGGTGTGCTGCTGTAAAGCAGCACCATTGCTGCCATTAAAATAGACGCCGCGGCGCAACAACAACGCTGTCGTCGTCACAATCAGCGCCAGCGACAACACCATCCGCACCATCGCCATCGCAGACGACGACGGCGCAGCAGCAACAGCAACAGCGGCAGCGGCAGCAACAACAGCAACAGCAGCAGCCTGTTGGGCGTAGTGGGCGTGGCCAGCAGCTGCCCTTTGCTTGCCACTCAGCAGCTAGTCGACGACTCTGTCAGCAGCAACAACAACGCTGGCGACGACGACGGCGGCGCGGCAGCAACTGCAACACAGCAGCAGCAGCAGCAGCAACAGCAACCCTTCAACCAGCAACAACATCAGCAACGAGGACGACGGCGACGCTACGACGGCCTGTCATCTGTAGGCAATGCAACGCGCTGTGCAGCAACGGTGAGTGTCGATTATTTTTGGGAAAAAATTCACGAACCCTTCAACACTCATAAAACGCTTTTTATGGGGAAACCAAAACTGATTTTCGTAACATTTGCAGTGGTGCATATTCAAAATGGAGGGTATTTCCCATAACAAATATATCATTCGACTCAATATAATATTTTTTGGTCCCTAAAATCTTTTAAATCTCTATTGGTGTTGAATTTTTAAGGAATTTAAAAAAACTACGGAATTACTTGACCCATATTATACTATTTTTTGGTCCCTGAGAAATTTTGAATCTCGAATGATGTTGAATTTTTACGAACTACATTTGTTCAATGCTTAACAATATGTACGTTTAAATAAATTTAGAACAAGAAAATAATAGAATACCCTTGCAGACCAGTTATATAGCCGATATAGCCAGTTTTTATAAATCTAGTGCCTATGAAAAGTATTTCAAAGTTGAGCTCAATTAATAAATTAATTATTAAATTAATATATTGCTTATAGTATAGTTTATAGCCTATAACTTTTCTAAATTAAATGGGATTCCTAGGATCTTGCAAATGATCTCTATTTTAATTAATTTTTAACCATGGGTTTTGTTCTGTTCGCCTGGCTCAAACTTGTCAACTTTGTATGGGATTTCAGAAAGCTAGTACCAGGCGATCAGAAAAAACAGCAGGCTGATCTCCATCATCTATTGATTCTTATCCATGGAGATTTGGGTAACCGTTGTTCTCCATGGGGCTCTCTTCATATTGAGCATGAGTAAAGAGAATTATTAAAAAAAAAAAACTTTGGTCTCCGTTGGGCTCTCTCCTAAAAAGCATGGCTAAAGAGAATAGAACCGTTAATTGCTTTGGGATGAAAATTGCGTGGGAGTAGTTGGAAACTAGCTAACTTGCTGCTGTTTCTGTTCGCCTGGCTTATTATATTAGAGGAACACGCCATTCAGTTCCCCAGATCATGTTTTAATTACAACAAATTACAACAATGTTTATGGCTCAATTTGTTAAGTTTGTATAGGATTTCAGAAAGCAATTACCAGGCGAGCAGAAAAAACAGAAGTCTTCTTTTGATCATTTATTTGTTCACTCTTATGGAGGAGGGGTGGGGAGGAGGGTTCACTCCTATTCGCCGTTGGTAGAGAGAAGAGATTTTGAAACAACCGTTCCATGCAGTGGAAGCTCTGATGGAAGCAGTTGGGAACATCCCATTCAGTGACGTCATTAAACAAAAATTATTCCACGCTATTAAAAAATGCAGCATACTTTTGGGGCTGTATTAATAATCGCTCTTGGGTAGTTTGGAAAGAAATGTTGCATCTTTTGGGGATACCTACAAATTAGTAAAGCTTTCATGGTCGACCTTCTGAAACTTTCTGTTCGCCTGGTACTTGGTTCCAGAAATCCCATACAATATTATCAAATTTGAACCATTTTATGTTGTTGGAATTTGTTGTAACATAAATTTGAACTCAGTAACAGAATGGGGTTTTATTTTATTTAACAGCGATAAAATTATGTTACAAAAATTGTTTAAAATGTAGCATACTTTTGGGGCGCTATTAAATTAGCTTTTGGGTAGTTTGGAAAGAAATGTTGCATCTTTTGGGGATATTTAAAAATGAGTGAAGCTCATGGTCGACCTTTTGGAGCTTTCTGTTACCTCTCTATGCGCTTCCACTGGAGGTAACGATTGTTGCCAAATCTCTTCTCTCTCCCAACGACCAATAGGAAGTTAATTATTAACCCTCCCCTCCCCCAGTAACGAAAACAAATAAGTGATCAAAATCAGCCAACGGTTTTTTCTGTTCGCCTGGTACTTGAGTGCTGAAATCACATACAAAGTTGACAATTTTCAGCCATAACGTTGTTGAAATTTGTTGTAGCGGAAATTTGAACTAAGGATCTGAATGGCATGATTTAATTATGTAATGTAAAAGGCGATCAGAAACCGCAGCAAGTTCCCAACTTCCAACCAATGTGACTTTAATTAACCATTTTTTCAAAATCTCTCATTAATATGAGAGAGCACAATGGAGAGCAAAGGTTTTCCAACGGGTTTTTTTCCATAAAATAGAAACAATAACAGATCGGGGACAGCCTACTGTTATTTCTGTTCGGCTGGTACATTCAGTCTGGAATCCCATACAATGTTAACCGATTTGAACGATTACATTGTTGTAGTTGGTTGTAACGGATTTAAAAAAAAAAAAAAAAAAAAAAAAAATAACAAGAAAGAACAGTTGCCTTAAAACTGTTCGATCGTTTGTATGGCAGCTATGGGATATAATGATCAGATTTTTGGTTTTTCATTTTCTAAAACGGCTTTAATGCTTAAGAAAACGGTAAAATTAATTGTCTTGATAAGCACCAGACTTATGCTCAATGATCCATTTTCTCCCATCGTTCCTATGGCAGCTATAGGATATAGTGGTTCGATTTTAATGAATCTTTAAGGATATGTTAAGTTAGTAAATAAATAGAGTTTCCTTAGAAATAAATAAAATATCTTTAATTGGGACTTTTTCCCAATCGTTCCTATGAGAGCTATGCGATATAGTCCTCCGATTCCGGCCGTTCCGACCGTTCCGTATACACTACCTGCCGCAGATTGAAGGGTCGGTGCAAAGTTTCAGTCCGATAACTTTGAAACTGAAAGACTAGTTAACATAGCAACCGACAGACGGACATGGCTGATCAAGAACATATATACTTTATAGGGTCGTAGACGTCTTAATTAATTTTATATTTTGGCCAACAAAATTTCCAAGATATGAGTTTCGATTATTTAATAAAATATATTATTTACAATGAATATTCTTTAAGATACGCTTAACTTTGATCATACTTGACACGCTTCAGATAGGACTTCCGCAAAGACACTCAATTATCGCATCTTTACAAGTCACTACCGCGTACCGAGTATCTCCAGGACCATTACCATACGTGATCCCGTTGCGGAGGCAAAACCAAGAGTCTGAAAATCTCTGCTGGGGCTCCGGGTTGGCCTGCCCATTAGCTGTCAGGTTAATGCACCCAAAATGTTAATAAAACACAAACACACATGCATACCGGAGCGAGAGGACGCCGAGCGGGCGGGGCACATATGAATTTATGATAAGCACACGCAG
>JAJJHY010008598.1:24412804-24532200 GCA_021224005.1 Drosophila setifemur | reverse complement strand
GGGGGTATGGTGAGGGGGATGGTAAGGGGGGGGGGGCATGTGGAACAGGCACTTTAAAGTTGCGACAGCGTGACGTGGGCAAACTTTCAGCGCCATCGCGGGATGTGCTAATGAATTCCCCAGCACACGCGCCCGCCCAGTTGTCAATGTATCTGTCTCTCTGTATCTCTGTATCTTTGCCAGCCAGCCAGCCAGCATGTATCTGTGCCGGAGCCGGTGCCTGTAGCTGTAGCTGTTGGTGTAGCTGAATCTGTATCTGTATCTGTATTTGTGCCTGCGCCACCGACAGTCGTATAATTTCTAATGCGATGCTTTTATGATCGCCCCGCTCGGAAAAATCACCCATGGGCTCTCCCACGCACGTGCCCCAGCCTACCGCTAGGCTCTACTTATCTCTCAGTGTGCGGGAGTGGAAATTAAAATGCATAAAAGGATAACAGCAGTAGGTAGGTTGTGGCGACAAACCGCATGCCCCCGTTCATCGAAGCCGCGTGGCTGTCAGCAACATTGTCATTGTAGGCAAATTTCGCCAGAGACTGCATCGGAAAAAACACGAGGGGCAAAATAAAAGAAACGAAAGGCGAAAAAAATAAAACAGGAAAAACGAAAGGGAAAGCGAAAGCCCCTGACAAATTGTACTGCAGGGAAAATTGTGATTTTCGCGCTCATCAACAAGCAGCAGCAGCAGAAGCAGCAACAACAATGGCCCAAAGTGCACGTGTTGCTGCGGTGCTCCGAAACGCAGGCCTCGTCTGGTTTAATTTTAGTACCAGAGCGCGAATCACTACCTATAGCCGGAGCCCCAGCCGTAGCCCCAGCCGTAGCCGGAGCCGGGTCCCTGAGCTAAACCGAGCACACACCTTGACACTACAAAACGGGGCGTATACGTAATACACATTGCATACTATTAGGCGCTCATAAAAAATGTAACGTTGTCACATAAAAATAGATGCCAAACCCTCGTCGGCCCTCGTCGCTTTTGTTGCGGCTTAGCGTCGAATAAACCATGCACAATGCCCCCTTCCCCCCCTCTCGAATGTTGTCGTCACCATCATCAGCATTTGAGTTATAAATTTTTATATGATTTGAGCACGACTTGTACCATAATTACGTTTGTGTTTGCATGGTGTGATGTGGTCTGGTGTGTAGGTATCATAATAAAATCTTCAACATTTTATGGCCGCACTTCAAGTTTGGTGTAGTTTGTTGTCTGACTTGGATCTATCTTATCGGTGACACAGAGGAAAAAGTATGACAGAAGTTTCTTTTTGATTTATTGTGGCTCTTTTGGGGTTATCGTAAATTTTAGCATTTGATTTTAAGTTGTTTTTGCGGATTAAGTACTTTGGTGGTGGTTCAAAAAAACTATTAATTTAAATATTTCTATTGTGTTTAGGTATTTTCTTATTACCATGTTTAATTTAATGATTGCAAGAAAAATATTTGTATTTGATTTTCTGAAAACTTCCGGGTAAAATTTATTTTAAAGTGAATTAAATGCCATTTGTGAAATTTGGCTCTGTATGCATGTTCCTGACAGTGCGTCTTCCTCTATGATTGCGTCCAACTGGAGGCACGTTTGGCCCCGGGCCCAAAGAGCCAGCGATTATTATTGGCAATCAAGTGGAGTGCCATCTTGCCTTTGGCTAGTTTGATCTCTGATTGCAGTCGGTGTGTGTCAGGATAGAGTCGGGAAATTGCTCCGATGGGTTGAGAAAGCTTTTTTTAGCCCAGGGCAAGGCACATGCACTACCATCGACTAAGGGTGGGGGGTGAGGGGTAAGGAGTGTGGAGTGCGGAGTTATATGCCAGTGGCTTATCACATAAATTCCAAATAAAATCTATCCGGCAACGGAGGGGGGGCAACAGGAAGTCATCAGGTTGACAGAGAGAGCTGCCGTCGATAAAAAAATCCTCATGATTTTGGGTTAAATATTTTCACGTTCCACTCCACTTGCCTGTCATCAGTAGTCATTCCCCAAAATACCTATTACCCGACGGATCCAATCGGGCCATCTCCTTTCGCCCCTGCTGTTATGCAATCGCAATTCATAAGCCATTTTGATGCAGGGAGCAATGTATGTAATGTACCTTCGATAACATTTTGCTCGTGTGACAAATTTTTGTTGCTCGCCGAGAGAGAGAAGAAAACAAGAAAAGTTTGCCACGAAAGACCCTTCCTTCCTTCCTTCCTTGGACGGCAAAAAGGACAAAGTGTTAAATGTTGACATGTCATGACATTCCAAAGAGCAGCCTTCTTAGTTTCCCATAGACAAGGGCTAACGAACGCTACGAAATGATGGAGATTGGTCAACAAACATGGAGCGAAAGAGAGAGGAGACAGATAGTGGGAGTGAGTGGGAAGAACGCTCGAACGAGAGGCTTACGTGCTGACAGCTGACAGGCAAACCAATGAACTACGATATGACATGGCCACCATTTCACTCGGCTCAGCCCAGTCCTGCCCAGCTCCTTCCGACTTCCTCATCCTGAAATAATATTTGTGTGTGTGTTCTCTATGTTTGTGTTGGAGTGCGGAACATCAACTAATATTGTCAACGCAACATTCGACTTGTTATCCCTTCCGCTTGCCTGGCTTCATCTTTGCTTAATTTCGTTTTGAACTCCTCGTCGGCCATTTTGTGTCCTCCCCCCCTCGGTCTCGGCCCCCTTCTCCTTTCCTCTCCGGTTTTGCTCTCTGTCTCCGTCAGTTATTTGCAGAAATTTATTGAAATTGTTTGTCAAATTCCGTTTACTTGTTTTTCGCATTTTGCCAAAAATTTCCTTCTTTTTTTTCTGCGAGCACCAAATGATGACAAGGACAACCAGACTTCCGTCGATGTCGTCTTGCGCCATTTTCTTTTTGCTCTTCCGCTCCTCATCTTTCCCCCAGCTCCTACTCCTTCTCCTTTTTCAGATATCTTTCCTTCTCTCTCTCGCTCCGTATTTTTTCTGTCTGTTTGGCAGTTAATCTAAGAACTCGAACTTACTTGGCGCTGGGCTATATGGTCGCTTCGTGGCATATCAACTATAAGTTGCTCCTTACTGCTCTCCATCGTTTTTTTTTACAAGTTGGCGCTATAAAATGTTGCGCCATTTCCCATATGCACACTGTTCCTCTTCTTTCCGTCGTTCTTCCTTTTGTTTTTGCATGCAATTTTCGCATATCGCAGATTTCCCATTTTTTGTTCCAACGTTCCCTTTTTCATGGTAGCTCCACTTCGTTTTTAGGGCAAAATAAATAGGACACAAGTATGTATGCATATCAGCATATTCAAGAAGCGATCCAAGATTTTATTGATGTTCCTTGAATTTGAATGACATTGTAAAATTATACCGAAAAAAAGGACAAGTACTCCACATCCAAAGCTGTGAATATTGAAGCACACGAGCGGCATGAAAGGAAAACTAAAAAATAAACTCACAATGGGATGGGACATCGAAGAATGACAATTCGAGTTCTAAAAAGTTTTATGTGCATATCTATTACGACTTCTGAGGGGTATTTGTCATATTGGACAACTGTCATATATGGTATATATACGAGTATATATGCAGAAACACATGTACATACTCGCATATTTATGCATAAACCATAATACAATTGGCTTGGGGTTTGTGTGTGTGGAAGTTTTGTGGGTTTCCAGTTCCACATATTTCTTTTGTAAGTTGCAGAGAAGTATATATATATTGTCATCATCGAAGCAAGACTATTTAAAGATGGAAGTTTGAAATTAGTTTTGTATATATTTGCATACATTTCTGTGGCTTTTAATAACAGAACTAGAATATAAGATGTAAAATATTTATGGTTCTTAAGCTGATTAAATCATCAAACTATAAGCCAATCTTAATATACTGTAAAAGAGCTGATTTGATTCAGTTAACCTTTATAGTTTTACCAATTTTTTTTGGATTGCCCGAACACTATTAGGTTGATCAACTTTTTGATTGGATGAAATCCGACATGTTCAACAAAAAATATTGTCACATTTTAGACTAGCTTGGTTCAACCTGCCTTTCCCAAGATTATGCCTTTGCCTAACCCTTTAAGCCCAATCTGAGGAAATGTTTTTTCCCAGCTAAGCCGGAGTCGGAGATGGCAGGGAACGAAAATTGCACGATAACACAACACCGAGCACACTCATCTAAATATAGGCAATGGCCATAATAGGCTCAAGACGCTTCCATTCAACACTTTTTAGGCGGCACAAAAAATGGCGCCAGCACAAAAAACACACCCAGACCGGAGAGTCCCACTGAATGGATGAAAGGAGCAAAAGGAGCAAAGGAGCAAAGGAGCTGAGCAAAATGGAGTAATCGGCACACGCACGAAAGACAAAGGCCACAAAAAAAAGGGCACCCCTTTCAAAATTCCATCGGGGTTTTCTTTTTTGTTTTTCATGCTCTTTTTTTCCGGCTCTTTTTTTTCCTAACCATGGCCGGACAAAAGGTAGCTGCGCGTTTTCATTTAGACTTTAGAATTTTTGGGGAGAATACGAAATCCCGGCGACTCCCGGCGAAGCAAGTGAAAAAGTATTGTGTGCCAAAAATAAAAATGTCAATTTGCCAAATGTCGGCAAACGGAAGTTTATATTCTCTCAGCTCAGCTCTCGGGTGCAGGGACAGGTAGGACGCGGAAACGCCAAAAAACAAAAGCAAAAACAATAGAATGAACTTCAAAGCCAGAGTCGGGAGCGGTGTCGAAGTTACCACGGCAACCACCGCCGACAGTGCAAAGTAATTTCCGAAATATTGTACTCACATCCCTTAGCCGCAACGAGTTATACAGAGATGTACAGAAGGGAAAGCCAACCCCCGAAATCCGAAAAAGAAAACCACTTTAATTTCCTCGAGCTCCGGGTTGGCAGCAACAGCAACAACAACAACAACGAGGGTCCTCGCTGTATATATAAAATATATCTTTCGCACCAGTCACAGTCATTCACATTCATGCGGGCTCTCGAAATAATTCTGTCCACGATACTTTCACTATAAACCTTCTAGATTCTCTAAAGCCTTTAGTTTAAAGTGTATTTAATTTAAATGACTTAAAGGGTAGCAAATTGCTTGGAGAAGGGGTAATGGGGGATGGGGATGGGGGAGGTGGGAAACTCTATATAATGAGTTGAGCTCCTTTCTGGGGGTAAAAGTTTCCGCCTGGCTAGCAGCAGCAGCAGAGAGGACCAACAAGTTTAGTGGTAAAAGCCTGGAAGCCGTCAAATTGTACGGCCAAAAATTGTTATAAGGACCTTACGTAAAAGTTTTCGCAAAAAACCGGTTAAAGCTTAACTGCCTTTTGGCCAGCCAAGACTTGCGTTTGACGTATCGACTTGGGCTCAGACCAGAACTTTTGCCCGCAAGGTAAAATTATAAATAAAATGCCCACCCGAAAACCCTTTATCCCAATCCTTTAGGACTCACTGGCCAATTTCGTTGAATTCGGTTCGCTGACTGGAAGCGATGCAATTCGCGCGTGCAACGTAATAAACTGTCTTGCCTGCAGGCGAAACCTGAGCTGGAAAACTGGGAAAACGGGGAAAAGCGGGTGCCAATGGGCAAGGTGGAAACCGCAGTCAGCAACCGGTCTGGATCTGAAACTGGATCTCTGGATCTGTGCGCTTACTTCCTTCCGGTTTGTTAGGCGGCAGAAATTGCAGAGAGAGAGAGAGGCGGCCGGAAAAAAGGAAAATTCCAAATGCAGTGATACAAATGCGATTTTCTGGCAGTGCCAAAGGCGGAAGAGGTGTGTTTTTTACACACACACATACACACCAATACTCTTACGCAGGATTACACACACACACAGGGTACACAAAGTGGCAGGCAGAGATTTAGGGCTTTGCCTGCTGACACTTTTTCAACTTGATGGCGCCTCACACAGCACACATGGACATTGGCGTTACACTCTATTTGGCAGCGTACCCAACTCAAAATGCCGTGGCGGAAATTATTGAACGCACTCGCACAATCACACACACACACACGCGAGACCGGAAAATCGGAAAAGCGGGCAAACGGAGGGTGGAAAGTGGAGTCTGGGTTTCAGTACACATTAAAAATGCAAAAAGTCAACGACTGCGCAGGAAAAAGCCACTGAAGCTCAGCTGAGCATTATAATGCGAGAAATATATTCATGCGATTACAATAAGAATCGAATAATGCGGAGAGCGGAGCGAAGAGCCCAGGCCCTTTAGCTTACGAGTGTGTGATGAGCTAACGCCTCTGATTCCGAAATCGATTCAGGGAGGAGTGCATATATACGGAAGGTGTACATCTGCCGGAAAAAAATAATAACACAAAAGGGGGTTAACCCTTACAACATTTTCAATCAAGTGGGTTTGGGTTTTCAGCATTCAATTATTTAATTCATTATTATACACAATGGTATTTGCAATATATAAACTTATTAAAAGTATTTCACTGCTTATGAGAAAGTACATTTTAAATAATGTAATTATTAGAGAATATATTCTTTTTTTGTTATTATCCAGTTTAGAGAATACAAATAAATATTTCCCATATTAAATGCTATTATTTTGACCTTAACTGCTTAACTGAAAAGTAGCAGTTGGTAGAGAATCAATGCAATTCCCGACTCACTTGCAGAGATATGATGATGTCTCCTTGATTTATGGTTATTTTCTCTCTTTAATTGAACCGAAGATCATCGCTGGGCACTGGGTAAACGTTGGCATAACCTTTTGAGATCTCAATCTTGGGGCAAACTTGAACATCCGCCCGATGGTCATAGCGAGAGACCATAAATAACACAACGGCCATAATAGTAAACGGCTCTTGGCTTGGCCCGTTGCCGTGTTTTTGCATTACGCATACGCCACGTGGTGCGGGGCGGGGCGGGGCGAACGGGCATCGATTTGCTGCCACATTTCGATTGCTGTGTGCTTTTTGGTTACCCAGCACCAGTTTCGCAGACGGGCCATAACGAAATATTTATGCGACGTCATTGGGGCATCATTTAAGTCGTTTGTGTGCTGGAACATCGCCCAATACAGTCGGCATGTCCATAGTATGATGTGGAATGGTACGGTGTGGTACGGTGTGGCATGGTGTGGCATGGTACTTCTGGTATGCCAGAAAAATCTCTGCCCATCTGTTTTGGGCTTAGGCCGAGCCCTAATTTGAATTTAATTGAAGCACCGTTTTGAGGGGCAATGGAGAGGTGGGATTCCATGGGATGCCATTGTAACTGGCACATCCAATTAATGGTGGCCGAAACTAGCGTCGAATGTGTGTCGAGTGTTCGTACAGAAACTGTGCAGACTGTTAAATAAAATATATGGAGAGAGAGAGCGGGTCGGGTCGGGTTGGGTTGGGGCTTGGCCGGGTTTTTTTCGCTTCAGCTTGTTTGTTTGCCGCTTGTTCAGCTCTCGTTTACTTTTTCCTCGCTTTTCTCTCAGCTACCATATTTTTGTATTTTCCCCGTTTTTTCTGTGTTTTTTTATATTCCTTCGTTTCGCCCCATAAAATGGTTGGAAAAAATGCGTGTGTGCCACTTAAGTTTACATTTTCATTTGCTTGCCCCAATGACTTTTGCCGTTTACAATCATTTTTTTTTTTTTTGCCCCGGCTCCCCGAATGGAAATTGCGCATTAAATTAATTTTCAGCTTGTTTGAAGTTTTGACCCGGCCAAGAAGCGAGTAGCGAGGACACTAAAGCCAGCAAATAGAACATAAACTTCTCAACTTTATGCCAACATACTGTGCACTGTACTGCAGTCGTGTGTGTTGTGGGTTGGTTAGTATCCCCATTCGCCATTCGGCATAAGCCAAGTTGTTCGGCAGTCGTGGCTATTAGCTTTGGTTTTTTAGTGCGTTCGCCGACGAAAAATGAAAAGCCAGCCAAGCGAGCAGAGCAGAGCGGAGCAGCGCTGGGAAATAGTAAAATGTCAGCGTAAAACTGTAATTTATGTGCATGTGTGTGCTCGGGTTTTTGCCCCTGAAACTTGGCCTTTTTTTATGCGCATTTTATTCTGTTGCTGCCTGCCATATGATACTAGCTAGGTTCGGGTTCGATTTGGTTTTCGTTTTTGGGGTCTGGGATGTTTCGCAACCAGGCGTACATCAATCAATTCATTGACTTTGCTTTGAGCATAAAACCCAACGCTCTTCTCTTACGGCCTGGCGTTAGGGAAACTTTCATAGCCGGGGTAATAAAACTTTTCGCCAGCCTAGCCCCAACTTAATATATATATATATATGCTATATATATTTGTACAATGCAGCGGCAGCAGCACCTTGCCGATCGATATATATGTGTGTGTGTGTAGTTTTATGTGTCTGACAGTGGGAACAGCATCCACTCACAGCCCCGGCTGTAATTCATGTGCTGCCATCAAAGTAATCCCCCTGGCATAATATCAGTCAAGGGCAGTGTGAGCAACGACAGCAGAAGCCAATAAAACTAAACTAAAAGGGGAATCTCAACGGAGGGGGAAAGCAGGGGGGGCAGCAGAAAGTTTCCACAGGCCCGGGAACTCTTTCACATAGACCACGTTAATTATTTGAGAGCACATATATATTTATTCCCAGAACTTTATGGAATTTATTTATACTTTTGAGTTCAGTCAAGCGGGTTGTATAATTTTTGTTTTGTTTTTTTTTTTTGGTTGGTTTCTGGTTGAGGCCAGCCTTATGTCGATGAAAAAACTATTAATCACAAAGAGCTTCTAGGCGCAGACAACGAAGAACTTGATGCCAGCGAGCAAGGAGCAGGACCCAGACCCAGTTAGTAGGACACATTCACGCCACACTTGTTAGGCTGCAAAAAGGAGAGGGGAGTGGCGGGCAGAAGGCAGAGGGCCACGTTTTTGTTGTGTAAACAACAGAAACGAACGTTCGCATAAATTTTTCGCTTTTTGGGGCCCCATAAAAATTTATATAATTGAGCCGCGGCAGGCGCCTAACTGAAAAGCGGGGCAACAAAAAGAAAAAGGATGCCGGGACACGCCGAAAGGATGAGCCTGCCTCAAAAGAAGAGACCCAGTTCATCTTGCCCCACATGCAGAGAAGCCATTGAAAAAAGGGCAGAGGAGAGAGGGAGAGGGAACTACAAGGATGTGGAACCGAGTGAAAGGAAAGAAAGTTTAAAGCAAATCAAAAACTCGGCGATAAGCACGAGTTCAGCCAGCAGTCACGCTGATTGGTATTTTCTGTTCTGCTGCTCTTCTTCTTCCTCTTGTTGGGCTTCATCATCGTTTCGCTTTTTCCGGGGCAGACCATAAAATATTTCACATTTCCACTGGGCACAAAAAACCGTCAGAAATTTGTGCTATGCGGGGCAAAAATGCTAGAAAGTATACAAATTGTAGCATACTTTCTGGGGCAACATATTACGCTACACCCTCCAGTCCCTCATTTCCACGGTGTTCTGTGTGTAATTTTCCCAGTTTTTAAGGTGTGTGTGTTTGTGCGGGGGTCGGGTGTCGGGAGGGTAAACGAAAACTAAGCTCTGTTAGAGCCCACCTGAAGAGCGCGGTAAACACGTAATTAAGCTTGAAAATGTCTCAAGGATTAGGCATCCCGCCTGTCTTTGGCTCTGTCATCGGGAAACCGACACCCGAAACCGCCAACGCCACCGACTCTGTCACAGCCATTGGCAACAGCTGCTGCTCGGTTATTATGTTTATTATAAATAATTTTGCAGCTGCTCCCCGCCATTATAATATTGCATCCGGTTTTGCGTTTCCGCTCGCAGCACGGAGGAAAAAACTGAACTAACGGTTCCAAGCAACTCAAATTTAAAGTTTTTCTGGGTTTCCAAGTAACTGAAAAGCAATATAATATATTTTACATTCTTTTAGAAATGTTGTATATTTATGTAATATTTTGTAGATTTTATTTATTTGAAGAAATAAGTAATAAATAAATACCATATTTTCATCATTAATATAGAAATAATTCCCATCGTTCTGCAAAGTATATCTAATTTATAGTACATTTTTGATTAAGACACTTATCATTTCCGTAAATTGGATTATTCCATATTTCCATAATACCATATTAAACAAGTTAGCTATTATTTATGGTTTCTAAAGCAATAGATAAATGTGTGACCCACAATTTATAGGATTGCTAAAGCTCAAGAATATAATTTTCCATCTTTGAAATATCCATCTTTGGTACTGCAAAGTTTATATATTATTCTTAGTGTGCGCGACTTAAAGGAACTTCGAAGAAAATGGAGAAAGGGATTTGGGGAACTCAAATGCAGGAAGGACTATTACATTTCAAGGGAACTGAAACACTGACAGATGTGCGTGTGTAGTTGCCACATCCAGGCAGTAAATAAATACTTGAGCAATGACATGTCAACGTTAATAAATGATTAACTTGTCATTTGAAGCAGCGTGGAATGAACAGGAGTGGAGTCAAGTGGGGAGGTGAAATTTGGGGGGGTGGGGGGTGGGGAGTGTGTGTAATCCTTGAATCCTCGTGCGTCGTCCTGCGGCGTGTGTTTGAGTGGTTTGTTTGCCCGAATGTGTTGAGCGTCGTCTATGCCTGTCTTAGATTTCGTTTATGTGCGTACTTAAGTTGTCAGTTTGCATATTAGATACGAGTATCTGCAAATAGCCCCGACCACAACGCCTCTCCCCCCCTCAGAGCCCCCCTCAAGTGCCCGACTCAATCAAAGTTATGTCACACACGACTCTATGCGACTCTAAGTGAGGGCAGGCTAAGACTCTGGTCTCAAGGAAATAAAGTTTTCCCCCAGCACTTTCCTTTTGCAATGTGTGTGTGGGTGAGTGTGTTGGTGCTGGGTCGCATAAATCTTCTCGGCTGGCCTCTGTGTAAAAACGAAGGCAGACATGATATTTATGATGTCAGGCGGCTAACCAAGCAAGGGGAAAAAAAAAACTGAGCCAAATCAAATGGCAGCAGGGAAATACTCGTACATAATCATAACGAATCAAATGTCCTTCGCCTTCGCCCAGGCAGCTGGGAAAGATAAGCCCAACAGGATGAGGAATGGCGGATGCCCGGAACCGGACCTTTCTTCACCAGTATCTCAGACATCGTATCGCCACAGATCAGCCCTGGATGTTCAGCATATTTTCCGGCCTCGTAGCTAATTAATTTCCATGAAAATGTGAATTTAAATGTGAATTTTGCACTGCAATCACAAAAGCTACAGTGTCCATTGCCATTTGGGAGCATATTTATGGCGTAATTTAATGGCCACAAAACCCCAAAAGCAGTCGGAATGAGAATTTTCCAGCCCCCTTCTGGGACACCGCAGCACAAAAAAAAAAAACAGAAAAAAACAACGACAACGCCGGGGAAACATTTCGCACTAATTTTAATGAAACAAAAAATAAGAATAATAAAATGTGTACACAAACACAATGGAGGACAAAGGAAGGCAAAAACCTTCTGGTTATTTCATTAATTAATGCTACGATTATTATCTGGCTTCTGGAGTAACGACACTGATGTGGCCACCGTTGCACGTGCCCATTCCTTTGCGTCCCCGGTCGTTCACCCGACCAGGTAAACTTTCATAATTAGTTTTATTGCCTCTACGAGTAGGGACTCTACTCACCTTCCCGTTCCCGTTCCCATTCCCAATCCCTCCCGGACCACATGCATAAATCTCCCGCACTTGCACACGAACAAATCACGCTATGATGGCGCAAATGAATGAATGAACGAACGAACGAACGACTTGGTGTAGGTAGTTTCTGCCAGGCAATTATTTACACCGACCATCACAACATCCCAACTAATGTCCAATGAGTAGGGTGCACAAATCGAATTACCTTTTGTTCACGACTTCCGCTGCACTGGGAGAAAATTGTTTAAAAAAAATGTATGCTTCATTTGTGTTTTGTATGTCAAATTCATGGTACCAGATTTCTTTGAAGTTTTTTACTTATTATTGATATATAATATTAGTATAAGGAATATTACCTAAAATAAAAGCATTTTTAAGCTTTCTAAATATTGTTTAATATCATGATATACTTTGTGTTAACTAGGAATTAAACAAGAAAAATTCACTGGGGAGAAAAATTGTTAAAAAATATATATATTCATTAATTGTATTTTGTATGCCAAAAACATGAAAAATTGTGCACTTATTCTTGAAATATAATTTTAGTATAGGCCATTTTACCTAAAGTTAAAGGAATACATTTTTTAAGCACTCTAATAATTAGTTTATATCATGACTTACATTGTATTAACTAGGCATTAAAAAAAGACAACTGCACTGGGGAGAAAATTTGCTAAAAAAAATATATATAATCATAGAACTTATTCTTGAAATATAATATTAGTATAAAGGAGTTTTCCTAAAATCAAATAACGATTTCTAAGTATTCAAAATATTAGTTGTTATTGATCAATTTTATATAAACTAGGTATTAAAAAAATATACTTTAAGTTCGAATATAATTTTTCACCAAAAAATAAAGCACTTAAAAACCTTCGAATTCGATTTTGAGATACGAAAGAAGATTATTTTCTCCGTGTATGGATGGCAGCCAAATCTTTGTTGGCCACGGCTGCTGGGGAGCTGGTACAAAGAATTACGAGCCCGAAGTTAGTCAGACCTGCCATGTCCTTGCAAATTTATAAGCGCCACATTTCCTGTTTTCCTTTTTGCCTGCCGCGCTTTTTACGACAGTGCCGGGCATTCCGGCGGAGTCGATGGGGTCTCGAGTGTTAGATTGATGATGCAGGTGAATTACGCACCCCTCCCTACATCCCTACCTCCCCTTCCTCCCTCCGGCTGATGTATGGCCAAGTCAGCTGCCGGGCTTTTAATTGAAAACCGAAATGACTTTTAGCCCGAGACCGGAGATCGGGGGCGTGGTTGTCGTTGATTTTATGCTAATCCATGCAGCTCAGAAGCTGAGAGAGCTCAGTGCGGCGCAAAGTCCGGCGTAAAGTTACCAAAGTCATTGGAATTCAGCATAAAATTAAGCGGCCGACTCCTGCCACCTGAAATATGTCAAAGCCAAAATAAACAGACTCTTAATAATTATATGCAAGAGCCCCGGCAAAGAGCTCCGGATCCAGGTGTTTGTGTCTCGGCTCAGAATTTTTATCAGAGCCTGCAGCTGCCTTTGCAGGCTCCTGGCTACTGTCCACTGGCTCCTGGCCGTTGCATTGCTGGGAAATTCAATTAAGATTGCTCGGTCCTTATTATTTTTATGATAATTAGCTCGGGTGTAACTTTCGGCTTGGTTCGGACTGGTCTGGTCTGGTCTGGTCTGGTCTGGTCTGTGGATGAGCTGAGCTGAGCTGAGAGTGGCTTTCGAAAGGAAGTGAATGCGCTTAAGCGCATCCCAAACTTTAGCCAACAAAGCCGCAACTTTGGCCAAGTTAGCAAGATGAATGGAGTGGCTCTGTGCTGGCGACTGACCCACTTAATTGGCTTTAAGACCGAAAACAATTTATGCACCCCAACACCCAACACAAGATGGAGCTTAGTTGGAGTGTTTGCAGGCCCCCAATTGAGTTGTGTTGATTGGCAACTGGCATTGGGATCGAATGCGTTTACGCAATCTGCCAGTTAATGATCCTAACGAAGGCCAAGTTTGGCCTAAATGACAAGTCAAGGGGTCAGTTCAGTTTGCATCAATGGAGAACTTTAGCAAGACGGAAAAGTGTTAGTTTAACGCTGCCTTTTAGCCCTGTTTTTTATTTCCACGAAAATCACTTTTCATGGCTTTTCATATTTTATCTCATAATCGGCGCTGGCCAAGAAAAGTTTTTGCGAATGCACGGAACACCAAACTTTGCTTAATTAATTATTTAAATTGCCAGGGATGCGCTAAACGAGATCTGATTTATCTGCTGGATAAATTTCTAGATGTATCTGATGCAGTTATAATTATTATTCTTTGTGTTTTTTCTACGGTTTTCGCTCTTTTTTCTTTGTTTTTTGTGGAATATTTTGAATGAAATTATTTTTCGCTCTAACTTTTGTGCAGCCGAATGAAATATTTTGATTTGCCGCTGCCTGTGGCAAAAGTTTGTTAAAATATTCATAATTACTTTGGCGTGTGATGAGGCGCCACTCCAACCCGGCCAGCACCCACTTGGCCCGGCCAACGAAAACTTGGCGAAGAAGAAACACAGAAACTGTGCTACTTAATGAGCGGGGGGGATGGGAAACTTTGACCGAAACTTTTTCCGGCCACTGTGGGGGCGTGGCACCACGGGCCCCATTTAAAATAATTACGAATTTATTTAAGCTGCTTTATGGCGAAAAAATAATTTACAATAGATGTCGATGTCGCCGTCCAGAACAAGGCGCAACATTTTCGCAAAACTTTGGATTTTTTGTTGTATCTGTTGGGCTTTCGGCATTCGTTTAACCCTTGAGAACGCAAATGGAATTTATGCTTATGTCATAGATGTACAAATTTGCACAATGCTTAGTCGTAAAAAAATATTAGTATTCGTTGCTCCTTACGGCACTTCCTGTTGTTCCTGTTGTTCTTGTTGTTGTTTGCTATTTTACATTTTTAATGGCTGCCAGGGCCATTTCATTGCCACAGAAAAGTTGACAGTCGACAGTCGACAGGACGATATCCACATACAGGCTCCGTATTTATTTTTGTGTGAGCTGCGGCTATGTGTGGGCTCTTTGAACACACACTCGTATCTGTATATTTTTGGGCACACAAAGACGCAATTATCTCGGGCATCCCTTGCCACTCCATAACTACGAGGGACCTTCCGCAGGACTCCTCATCTCCCACCCTCACTCCCATCCTCCGATAACATGTGTAAAGCGCACACAAAGGACAAGTTTCGCTTTCGCCAAGTCCATTTGCAAATTCTCGACTGAAAGCGGGTTAAAGTAACAAAAGCCCTGAATATCCTCCTTTCACCCCCCCTTGGAAAATGTACATTCGTTTTTTTGCTGTTGTTTTTTTCCGTACGTATTTTCAGCTCTGTTTGCAACTCTGCCTCTGCACATTTTTGTGTATTTGTGCGTAAAAGCCTTATAAATAAGTTATACACGTGGAGTTATACCGGAGGAGGACCGAGGGGAAATGGGAACAGGAACTGGAACAGGAGCAGGAACTGGCCCTGGCACTCGAACTGTATTGTCATCCAAAGGGGAAATGTGCTGAATGCTTGTGTTTAAACCCATATTTCAGCTATAATTTTACAGAGCTTAACTCGTTGGGCCGGCCGGAGTTACACTTTCATTTATTCGTTTATGAAGAGTATAAATTTCTCAGCAGCATCGTTGGCATAAATTCGATTCCCATTCCCATTCCCACTCCCAATTCTGCTGTCAGATTTTTGCCTAGATGAGCCCGCAGGCACTTCAAAGTCATCGTCATTGCTGCTGCTGCTGCTGCTAACAACATCAACACCAATTCGCACCCACACTCACACACATTGCCGGCGTTTTATTATTTGTTGCTTTGGCAATTTTCTCTCGCTAGCTGGGCTTCCCGGCCATTATGGCCAAGTGTGAAATGGCGAAAATCGAAAGAAAAACGAAAACGGTAGCAATAAAAGCAAAAGTCATGCGGTTAAAGCGAAAACTTTTTGTCCCCCCGGCACTCACCCTTTGCTCGGGACCAGGACCGACTTTTTCTAGCCCCGATCTCATTTATTATTTACAATATATATGTGTAGGAATACATTTTTTTCTACTCACATGCTTTCGTTTGAATTTCTGGAATGAGTGGGCGCATTCATTCGAGTTTCCTGCTTTGCATGGAAATTGAAAATTACTGCTTTCCGAGGCAGATCGGTGACACTCGGTGGGGTGACCAAAAAAAAAACACCAAAAATCCAAAGGACTGCTGCAACCATTGAAGTGCGCAATTAGCAGTCAGCCCTTGCCATATTGATTTGCAATTAAGAGCAGCGCATCGCAGCGAAACCTTGCAAAAAAAAAGAAGAAAAATACCCATAAGAATATTTCTTTTATGCGCCGTTTTTTTTTATGCAATCCAATTTAATGATGCGCGAACTATTAAGCGCATTAAAAGCGATTTCCCTGCACCACCACCTCCAGCCAGGAGGCAGCTCAACCCTTGCGGCCAAAGAGAGAGAGAGTCAAAGGTAAAAAAGTGGAGCACGTTGCCCGAACATTTATTACCTTTGACACGAGCCATTAAATAATTTACGCCCAGCGCAGTAGATAAAACACTGCGAAAAAAAAAGAAGAAATTAGGAGAGATCTGACACCGCTCACTGATGACACCTGGCACACGTGAGTGTTAACCGGAAATTAAATTAATATTTTTTCCTAACTACTTATAAAGCTTTTAGCCGGGCTTTGTAAAGTCCGTGAGTACATATATTTTATTTTCGGTGGGCGGAGCGGGGTTGTAATCAAATTGAACTCTCAGACAACGAGGTTTGGGCTTTGGGGTGACTGTTGGATAAGCAATTGAATTACGCTAGGAGAGGCGGCTAAAATTGAAATTTAATTTAAAATACATCAAGCGGGCATTAGAGCCATGCGGCAGCCTGCTGGCAGTTGGCTAAATGAACTTGCGGGCCCTGCCGAAAGACAAACAGCAAATGAAAATACGGACTAAGAAATAAGAAATGCGAAATGCGAAATACGAAATACGAAATAAACAAAAGGCGAAACGCACTGCGAGATTCACACACACATTGGGAGGCAAACAGACCAGAAAACCAGTCGGAGGAACAGAGAGAGAGAGAAGTTGACATATGACATTTAATTTAGTGTCTTTGGTATGTTGCCTTCTCTGGGCACAATGCCAAAAGCATTTGCTCGCATTCATTAATTTTCATTTCATCGCAAAAAGAAAACAGCAGCAGACAGAGTCCGGGGTCCGAGTCCAACGACCCGCAAATACCCTTTCCCGCGATAAACCCACCCATATGCTCATTATCGTTTGCCCGGAAAAATGGAAAATGGAAAACTTTCTGCAGCAATTCAACATGCCCGTTTTGGCGAGGAATTTATGTCTAAGCTTCCGAAAGAAAAACGCGAAAAAATTCCACTGTTTGAGTTGAGTGGCACTTTTTTGCGCTGCTGGCGTTGTCGACGTCATTATGTCGGGCTGTAGCTTTCTTCTTTTTTTTTGTTGGCGTTTTTTTGCTCCTTCGGTTTTCGGTGCACTCGCTGGCTAATAAAATATTTTATGCCGGGCTTATCTGCCATATCAAAAGCATGAGTTTTGCAGCTGCGACAACACAAAAAGCCGACACACACTCCGACAACGCATTATTAACAGCCAGAACCCGTCCCCCCCTTGAACACACCTTGTAAAGACCTCCCAGTACCACCCCATTACCACCCCAGTACCACCCACCACCCATTGCCCACCTCCCATACACTCAGCATCAGCAACATAAACAAAAACCAAGCGCCGAAAGTAAAACAAAAAATTCCAAAAGACTCAGACACACCCACATTAGAATTTATGACGGAAAGCAACAGCCCAAGGGGAGTGCACTGGGAAAAATATATTAAAGAGAGAAATTTATTATTAAATTTTCCTTTAAGAAAACTTAATATGACAGGTAAAAGATACCGCTTACTAAAATGTGTATTCTATATATTAAAATGAGATATTTATCACATAATTATTATATTTTAAAATTCGAAATAATAATCAGGGTTTCATTAACAAACACTTAAGAATACATTTTTTTAAAAATGACGTTATAAATTTAAATTAGTTGAGGCAATAGAAGATACCTTTACCTCATACCTCATTTAAAATATATATTTATAACATTTTATTTCATCTTATTTTATTCTTAAGTGAATAAAGTCTATAATAAATATCCCCAAATCAAAAACAATTGGGAATTGGAAAATACGAATACAACTAGGTATTCATAACTTAGACCACGAATTTTTCCCAGTGCACAAATGGCCTGCTGAGGGTCGCTGGCTAATTTAGAGTCGGTTTTTGGTCAAGTGCAGCTTGGCCAAACATTTGTGTGCTGTGATAATAGGACCACATGCGGTTCCACATGTGGAATGTGGACGCAAGTTCCACCTCCACCTCCATTTTTTTTTTTTTGGCCAGCTGCTGAATAGGTGACACCGTCGTGTTGCCAGTTTGTGACAGCTGCCAGCTGTTTTACACTCCCTTTCGGCCACGGAGCTTTTCATTTCCTCGAATGTCATGTCCATGTTCCCGGGACAAGGGAAATTTTCAATTAAATCCCAAAACGATAAGCAGACTTTAAGGCTATTAAACTTCAGCTGGCATTGTCCGGTGCTGTCCTGGTTGTCCTGGTTCCATTGACTTCATGGCCTTTTGTATGGAGATTATGTGAGGCGTATGAGATAATATTCAGTGCATTTGTATTAATAATCTCTTAAGAGCCTTAAGTAGCAGGTTGTTGTTGTTGTGGTTGTTGTTGTTTTCCGGACACTTCACTGGGCCTTTTATGCCATCAAACTATTGAAGAATTAGTTGGCTTCGGCTTTGAAATTAATTACTTATTTTACATGTTCCACTTAAGTATTTTGCTAATTGAAAATTGTTCTTTGTTCTCTTGCAGGTGAGTCAACTAATCAACGATTTGCGAGGTGCAGAGTTTTGCGTAAGATATTCTCCTTTACTACTTGAAAAGCAATTCCATTGTGTACAATAATCTGTATTTAAATTAATCGAAAATCCATTTATCTAATAGATAAATAGACTTACTTCGAGTGAGAACAGAGAAAATCGTAATAAAATCGAAATGAAAATATCTCTGAACCGCTTTTAAATACCCCATTCAAGCACTCATATTTATATATATGTACATATATATACAGATAGTATTTTACCTTATGCCCCATAAGCCAAGAGGGCTCCATCGGCTCCATCGTCAGCGGAGCCCAGGAGCCCAGGGAGCTATGACTGGCACAGATAAACAATCACGGGCTCCGAGATAAAATCCAGTAGTTGATGCTAAGGATGCTGGAAAAGCCAGTGCCAGTGCCATTGCATCGTTTTATCCATCAATTTTATACCTTTTGCAATTTGTTTTTCCCTCCCCTTTTTGTCTCTGTCTCGCTCTGGCAGCATCTTCCGTCCCGCTTCCACTACAAAATGGCAATTGTATTAAACGCGCACTGAAGGGATACTGAAACGAGAGTCCTGAAACGAGAAGCGAGGAGACATTGTAGCTGCCATATAGACACATCAAGTAATTGAATGCACTTGCGCCACGCGGCTGGAGACAAAGGACAGATATTGGGCTAAGGGGCTAAGGGGCACAGTGGCAAAGGGCAGAGGAGCAAAGGGGAGAGGTGCAGAGGGGCGGGTGTCTCAGATGAATGTCGCTGCTTTGATTTTGAGCTCGTTCAATGCTATTAGCGCAAGTAAACTATATGCGATGGTGCGCGACAGATATAACAATGGAATAGTGCGGGAAGATAATGGCAAAGGGGAATGATTAGTAGACAATGAGACTCCTCTGCAATTCAAGCTGAGGGTTAAATAGCTCTCAAAACGATTTGAAATACTTAGCAATATAATTTAAATTGTATACTTTTAGAACTATCCCATTAATATTTAAGAACAATACAAATTGTTTGAGATTTACTATAAAAAACATTTTCCAATTCGTTAAATATTTTTATACCCTTGCAGAGGGTATTATAATTTTGACCAGAAGTTTGTAACGCAGTGAAGGAGACATTTCCGACCCTATAAAGTATATATATTCTTGATCAGCATCACTAGCCGAGTCGATCTAACCATGTCCGTCTGTCTGTCCGTCTGTCCGTCTGTCGGTTGCTATGTAAACTAGTCTCTCAGTTTTAAAGCTATCGAGTTGAAACTTTGCACCGACCCTTCAATCTGTTGCAGGTAGTATATAAGTCGGAACGGCCGGAATAGGAACACAACATCACATAGCTGCCATAGGAACGATTGGGAAAAAGTGCCAAAAATTCGCCATTTATAAAGTTATTTTATTTATTTCTTAGCAGGCTCTTATTAATGACTATTTTAACATTTCGATTAAAAGGAAAAGGGTTAAAGAAACATTTGTATTTCCATATCATTCATATTTAAGAATTTGACTATAAACACTTTTTTCCAATTTATTAACTATTTTGAGTTCAGCTATTAAAAACGAACTAAGAATTTTTACGTACATTTAAGTGTATCGACGATGATTTCTAATAATTTATATCGAGTTAAATTTTATTTATTTTTTGGATATTTAATAGTTACGATGTATTCAGTTAAACCATTATTCTTTCTTAGAATTTTTTAATGTTGAGCTATATCCTTTTAGGATGATCCTTCCAGACTTGAAGTCTACTCTCAATAACTGTCATTGCAGCCACAAATTCCCGCATTAATTGAAGCGAATTCAACTGCCGGAACAGCTTCACATCCATTCCCCCATCCTGCGCATTATCCCCTTAGTGCGAGTGTGTGTGTGTGTGTGTGGGTGTGCGAGTCCTGGCATTGTCTCCGGGTCTCGGATCGTCGGGTATTTGCTCAAGTGCTCTGTGTTCCGATGGCTGGCTGGGTGTGGGTGCTTGTGAGTGAGAGTTCTGTGTCAATAGTTGGCATACATAGAAGGCATTTGATTCTCCATGGCAGAGGCTGGCGGATTGCGGGCTGGGAGGTGCCTGGTGGCGGATGGCGGGGCTTACCCATCGTCTACTTTGCATAGAATTGAAATTTGAAATTGGAAATTGAAAATCGCTTTACCAACTGCGCCGTCATGGGTGAGGAGGAGGAGGAGGAGGAGGTGGAGGAGCGAGCGACGACGATGAGGATGAAGATGAGAACTCTGTCTGGCTGATTGACAATGCATTGGATTTGCATTAAATAATCGAACTACGCGCTTCTGTTGCTTTTCAGCCATTAAGTTGAGCAAATATGCTGGGATCTAGCCGGCAAAGTGCTCCCTCCCTTCTTCCATGGCTCGAATCACATCATTTTGGTATTATTAAAATCTGCACCGATTTCGACAAATTTATCAAATTGCCTTTGCCCAGAGAGAGAGAGAGAGAGAGAGAGAGTTATCAAATAATTTAGTTTCCATTTTGATGGAGTGGATGGAGTGGTTTTGCCCAACTTGAATGGGAGTTTCCTCGCTGTTGACGTAATCGATTTGCTTCTGCCTTTGTGGCTGGTTATGCACCCGTCATGTTTGCTGGTTGTATTTTGGTTGTTGTTGTACTTCGGTTATTTGAAATTCGGCCTGTGGACCGGATTACACACACATGAATCTCGATTATTTTAAAACTTTCAGAGTGAATTCGAAATGAAAATGTTGGCTTACCACCCCGGCGCTTAAATTGAGTATGCATTTCACTGTTTTAGCCATCATAACTCTGTTCTAACCATGTCGTAGTTGTGTTTGTGCGACTTAAAGCCTGCCACATTCCCTCAGCATCAGCTTCAGGTTAGATGGGAGGCAGTTGCAGTTGCATTTTGCCGCACAGAACTCAATCCAATTCGAGTGGCTGCAGTTCATGCTGTTTGAGTTTTGGTTTTCGTTTTCATTTTCATTTTCCCAGCTAGGGAAACTACCAACTACAAGAACCAGCTAACAGCTAACAGCTACCAGCTCGCAGCTATGCATTCAGCATGAGTATAGTATTTGAATAATTCATGCGTGGCAATGCATAAGTCAGGGCAAACCCAACTCTTCCAGCAAAACCAACAGAACATATATAGACTGTGCACTCGGAAAACAAATCATCATACTATTTACATACAAATATAACTATAATTAAGTTTGTATTGATTTAGAGAATCGCTTTTCTACTTTTGAATGTTATTTTTTTTTAAATATGTAATCAATCATGTCATATTATTTATAAGTTCTATAAAATACTTGCTGACTTTTACAGGGAATAGAAAGAAATATTAGTAGAAAAACTAGTTTTAGGGTTTCTCCTATTTTATATTTTCATTGAATTATTTTCCAGCTATTTTCTGAGTGTGACTGCCTTCATGTTGTCCATTTTTTATGGGGGAAAAGCTCACTCTCTCTCATGGTATGGGACATGTGATTATGTAAGTGCTGGGTCTCAATCAGCATGGATCCGGCTATAAACGGCTTGAGGCTTGAGGGGCAGCTCTGGCAGCTGAGTCAATAAAGCTCCTCTACATCGCCGAACATGGCCAGAGGCTCAAACTGATTTGACGCCCGGGAGAAAAACCAAACCAAACCAAACCAAACCAAAAAAAAATAAAAATATAAATAAAAAGAAGAACGATGGCAATGACAACTAAAATGGCAATCGATCAGTTGCTTAATTGGAATTGCATTGTATGGCAGGCGATGTGCGATGTCAGTTAAATGCTAATGAATTTGTAATGGATTTCACTGTTTTCGCTCTCTTTCATGGCGAATGGAATGGAATTGCATTTAAAATGCCACAAGGACAGTGAATGTCCTGTCCCCGGTCATATAATAATTATGGGAGTGTGTCAGCGTGTGTGTGCGATTCGGGATTCTATGGGATTAATTAGCTGTCATTTATTCATTTATCGAATGCGTTGCTCATTTCCTACCTACGGATGATGGCCTGGCCAGGCCAGGCCAGGGCGATATGGTCAAACATTAATCAAGCGCCAAACTTTTGATGTCCGATATCGAGGGCTAATTAAATAACAATGAAGTGGGAGCGGAAACATCTGTTTTACAATATCAATTTTGCAATAATGAGCGTCAAACAGTTCGCCACGGCAATCAATCAATCCATCGAGCATTCCAAAACTCCGCACATAATTAGTCAAAGCTCCAATGACCCCCCCTCTGCGCATAAATCAGGGGAATATACTTAGAATATATATATAATACCCACTTCTCTGTGGGCTGTGGAATGAAGAAATAATTTTAAGAAGACATCTGTTGTCCAAGTCTCGAAATGCTGCTGGCCTGCCCTTCTTATAGATAAATTTGCAATCGCTTCTGGTCGCCTGTCAGAACGTTTGATTTAAATTTATGACTATGTTTTGTCCAAGGCAGGCGGCGCAATAAAAAGAAAGTTGTTCAACTGAAGAAGAGGGTTCGAACTTGGGGATATCTATTAGGGAATTTATTCTAGCTCACATAAAACTATTTAAGAACTTACATCATAAACCATATTATTCAATGTTATTTAAGCTTTTTAAAACCTTTTTGAATTCATTTTCTAAACCTCGATTCGAAAGGTACATAATTTTATTCTTCAGCAAATTAATAGAAAAACCTTATAAAATAGGGTACTAAGATCCGCAACTTTCCTGGACAGAAGATGGGTTTTTTTTTTGTACCGATATGATAGCTACGTATCTTATTGCCAGCAGACCGAAGATGAATTATGAGGCTGCACTTTGAGTGCGAGAAGATAGAAAATATCTGCCGGGAAAAAAGGTTAAATGAAACGAGTGTTGAAATTTAATTTTAAACGGTGCTCAAACTACATTGAGATGAATTTTTTATGAATTGCCCCGGCATTACCGATGCCATCAGTGGGTCGGCGGCCATCTTGAGGGCTCCAGCCATTTGCTAAGTGTGTCAACTTCCGCTGCAGCTCGGAAAATATTGTGCAAGTGTCCTCCACCTACCAGGAGTAGGAGGAGTGGGCTGCACTGGCGATAATCAATAAAACCGACGGCAGGCGGCGTGCACTTTTTACCACAGTTTATGTTAAACTATTAACAGGATACTCGGCATCCGTAATGAAGCAGCTGCCGCCGTAGTCCTGGTAGTCCTGCTAGTCCTTTCAGTGCTCATGGAGCACAAAAAGCGGGTCGCAGAAAATAGAGAAGCGAAGGAAAACAGCTGCATTGTTCGCCACACACACTCGTAGGAAACTGGGCGGAAAACTGGGGTATAACTGGGGAAGATGGGTAAAAGTGTGAGAAAGAGAGTCATTGGTGCAATGTCCTGGGCTAGTGTGGTGGAAAATCGACACTCAATATTAGTGCCGTTTATGAGGTATGAACGAGTTACGACTACCAACCGCATTTCCTCCGCTTCTGACCCACTTTAATGCCCTCGCTAATGCACAAAGTTGACTTTGTTGATACTTTAAAAACTAAGCCTCGGCAGTGGCAACAATTTCATTTCCGCTTCCGGCGCAGACAACAACAAAAAATGGCAAACGCATTAATCATACTCAACAATGAATCCGCTCTCCCATTTCCCAACCGAACCGAACCATCGTCTACATTAATTAACTCATAAATCTTTTGTGCATATCGAATGACTGAAATTGGCTGCGGGGCCACAAACAACCTTCCTGGGTCGAGGGCATTGGCCCCCCACATATAACCAATTATTTCTGCTCAAATCACTCCAAAATAGGTGATACATACATATATAGTGGGATATAGCAGGATATAGCATGGGAAGAGTGAACGAGTGGGGGACTATTTGATTAATGTAGCCGCACCTCTGAAATATTGACAGGCCCTGGCAGCTGTCGGCATTGTTTTTCCTCTAGTTGGTGGTGCTCCGTGTTTCTATCGTTCTATCTATCTATCAAAATGGGTAAAAGTCATTTCAACAGCCGGTTATGCTTTGTTTCCTTCGAGTGCTGAAAATCGAACTGGGACTATCAATTTCATTCTGACACTCTGCCTGAAAGATGATGAGAGATGTCGAAATTTATGAAACTTCGCTCCCGAGATTTCCCCTTGAGATTAAGTGGGCCATTGGCTGGGAGAACACTTATTCCGCCAAATTTGTAAAGGATTTTATTTAAATTAGTGTTATTTGTTGAGGGTTTCTATTTACGATTTAATGATAATATTATGATATGATATATAAAAGAATAGGCATTCAATAGAAATACTGCAACAAAGAAAAGTGTTTTTGTGGGTGTGTTAAATATATTCCGAATTTCCAACAACATTTTTAAAAAGTTAAAATACAATTTTATTGCTGTTCTTATTGAACAATTAGAATGCAATAATTTAGGTAAAACATTTTCATAAAATATCAATAAGTTTGAGCTGTTTTTGGGGACAGTTTATATTATATTCATATTAATTACTTGTGTTATTAAATATTCGGTAGGTTTTCAGGTCTGAGTACACCTTTAATTTAGTAGGTACCAAATATCTTGGTAAAACTAGAAGTTATAGTTTGTATGGAAGCTGTTGGATCTAGTAGTCTGATTTTAATTTAATTTAATTTAAAGTAAACCAACTTAAATGTCTTTGAAAAGTATATATTCCATTGCTCCTATGACAGCTATAAAAAATCACAGAAATGAATCCAAAACCCTCACAAAAAGTCTGCTTCCAACTTAGATGGTACAAATTTCTTGTTTCTGAGAAACCAAACTAGTTTGCTACTCCTTTACTATATCCCTTCCTGGACTGACATACATTTTCCGCAGTGCATGCTTTTGCACATTTCCCCGAATTAGATGAAAGTGCTGGTGGAGTGGGCGTGTGTCCCCAATTTGTCAGCTGATGGTGGCTGTAAAATGGCGTGTGTCCTGATTTTATGGCGTGTCGAGTTGCTCGGCATGTCGCATGGCATCGCATCGCACCCTCGCCATCAGCATTTGCAGTTTGTGCATTATTTGTATGCATTAAAGATAAACACAGGTAGAAGTACAAGTGGCGTGCGGGCGAACATTAAATTCGCGACCCTCTCGCCCCGGGACGCACCTCTTCTGGCCATCACTTTTGGCCGTACCTCCGCCAGCGGTTGTTGCGGCAAATGCGACATCAAAGCGGGATGGGGTAGGGGATCGGGGGCTTTGTGGCTTGCCATTGTTAGGCAGCCAACTAGTGGGCGTGGCACGTGGTATATAGAGTACTTATCGTGATGATTATAATCAGAGAGCAGCCAGCAGAAAGCATTCAACAGCAGAAAGCAGGAGCGGGCCACTTGGTGCTTGTAATGTTGTTTGTAGTTGCTGCCGGCACTTTACGACGGCTTGCTGCACATCAAAGGCGCCGCGTAATGAGCAGCACACGCTCGTGCCGCACCCCTCAGTCCGACCCCGACCCCCAGAAGAAACTACCCACCCGTACCCCTCACCCTCACCCTCACCCACATCCCCGCCCACACCATCCGCCGGCATGTCCTGTCGTCTGCTAGCGCAAATTGACTTTGTCTGTGTGTTTTTGACACCTGCGGCAATTCGTTTTCATGCCCCCAACCAGCCACCCACAATTTTCACACCACCCCCGCCCAAGAGCCCCCCAAAACACCATCCACCACCCACCATAAACCACCCACCCACCTCCTCCTGGCTTTCGCATCAAAGATAATTTAAAGCGAACGCGAAACTAGTTCACGGGTAGCCAACGGGGCCCGTTGTGGCAACCTACATATATAGCTAGTTTTTGGGGCGTGGCACGGCCCTGCATCTCTATTTGGTTTTTGGCATGCTGTTTCATAGCCGCAAGTCCCAACATTCTTCAGCAAGCAGTTTCAGTTTCAGTTTCTCTGATGGTAGCTGCTACCCGAAAGTATGCCACGAATTTTAGCTGCGTGCATGAAACTATTCCTCGAGAGGAACGAAGGCGGGGGCGGGTGCGAGGTCGGGGGACCACACCCTTTGTTGGAATTACCTTGCCCGGCGATGAAAACCATGTTTGCAGCTCCAGCAGCCTTAACTGCTCCGGGTACAACCCATTTATCTTGGTTACCTTCGGAATAATCTGAAGGAAACTTAACTCGGTGCCTGCAACTGTTTCGTGGGGAACTTGCTATCTTTCTTATTTAAAAGCCTTTATTTTTAAAGTGCTTCGGGTTGCTTGTTACCTTATTTTGATTGCCAAAAACTCCGAGCCTGGAAGTATTCTCTTCTGGGATACGTTTTGTCTTTAGATTTCTATTTCAATTGCTTTAGACTGAGTTTCCAGGAATCAAAGATGAAATGTGGTATACAAAAGTTTCGAGTTTCTCCTTGTTTCAAAAATAATTTCTCATTTAAGATATATGTTCCAGTACATACAAAATATAATTTATCTTGGCTTTAAGCTAGTCTCATAAAATGTACTTCCACCGGGGAAATTATTTAGCATAATTGTCCATCACAAGTTGGCATTATGCTAAGGAATTCACGTCGGAGGATTAGCATTAACCGTGACATTTTGAGCCGCTCCTCGGCTCCTCGGGCCGATTCATGTTTTCGTAATTCGTTTATTAAATTAACACCTTGGGCTATTTATGCATACATATCATATTTTGTGATCCCAGAGATGTACGAGCTTCGGCTGCTCTTTTGGTCTTTCTTATGTAAATGACATTGCATAAACATAATTAACTCGGGCCGGCCTACGTGGCGTATGAAACTTTTTGATGGCCAAATAAAAGCGCTTGAAGAGCTTTTGCATTAGCCAAACTTGGTTCAAGTTTGGCCATAAAGCCACCGAGGGCGGCTCAGCAGAAAAAAGAATCTCAAAATCCGCCACCTGCGTCACGCCCAATCGCCATTACTTTTAGTTTCATAAGTTTTGCGAGGGCGCAGCTCGGGGAGGGAGCAGCAGAGTCAAGCAACAGTTTGGCACTTGTATCCTGCTGGAAGGTCCTGGGGGAGACTGCAGTTTATTGATAAGCAGAAGGGATAATGCCAGCGCCGGATGCACAGCACAATGCTTGAGTGCATATGGCTTTCGAAGTGGAGTCAACGGGCCATAAGTGAGATGCATTTCCAGCGCACAATCCATATCCATATCCTATTGTGTCGTCGGCGCCATCCAGCTGAGCTGTCAGTGCCTTTCGATTCAGCTGCTTTGTTGCAGTTGCTCCTCCAACTCCTTGTTGTCTCACTTCAGCGTTTAAAGCTCAATTGGTTTAAGTGCGCAACGCATTTGTTGTCCACATTTCGGGGTGGTTACTGTTGCATGAGTTGCGAATTCCCAGCTGCAGTCCTCGAGATCCTGCGTCCTGTGTCCAGTGTCCTGTGTCCTGCATTCTGTGTATCCCCCCTGTGGCAATTTGTGTAGCCTTAAGCCGAATTAACCGCAGCAATGCACTGACTGCTCCTGACTGCTCCTGACTGATGAGGCGTGCTCTCGTGTCGGACATATCATCTGTTAAGTAATTGGCAAAATAAGTCAGCTCTCGCACTCCGGACGGATTGCATCTATTAGTGTGATCAAGCATCGAGAGTCTCCGGCATTCAGCATTTTACAAAGTCTGAAGGGGCTCTGAAGTGATACGCAAGATTTGACAATCCCCTTAATTAAAGTCACCCTTTTCAAATGCCACACGTAGTAATCAGAATAATTACGATGAGCTTCCGGAGGTGAATTAAGATACATCACTAAGCACTAAGTTAAATTAGATAGATAGATATTCTTTGAAGAGCAACTCAAAGGAAATCAAATTCTTCCTTGCTTGGTTTAGTGCTTTTAAATTTAAGGGCTTGCGTAAAAAATATATGTTATTTTTAAAAGAATTTATGTATTACTAATGTTAAATTAGCAATTGAATAACAATGTAATTAAAATTGAATGAAAATAAATTCCCTGCTATTCCTTAAAATAAGTAATGTATTTTAATGAATACTTATTACAAAAATAATGAAACTAAAATAAATAATAATCAAATTATTAAATGGACGAAATATATTAAATTTACAGTAAATTAAAGCCATGTTAATGACTAAATTATTTTGGAATTAAAATATATTGCCAGCAGAGCAATTTTGGGTTGCCCAAGAATGAGGCCATCTAAAGGATTCTTTTTTACTAGCAACGTTAAA
Organism: Drosophila setifemur; assembly: GCA_021224005.1. Lineage (NCBI taxonomy): Eukaryota > Metazoa > Arthropoda > Insecta > Diptera > Drosophilidae > Drosophila > Drosophila setifemur. The sequence continues at coordinate 24,503,579 of JAJJHY010008598.1, read as the reverse complement.
AAATGCAAAATTGCTTAGGTATTTCTAGACCAAGTAAAACTATCTGGAAAATATCCTCGTTAGCAACATTAACGCCCTTGCTTCTGCTGCTGCCGTTGCAGTTGCAGTTTCCGCTTCCTCGGGAGCAGCAGCAGCAGCAGGAGCAGCAATTCACCAGGGTGAACCGGGGGCAGCAACCCTTTTGCATAGCACTTAGAGCGAGTTACGATTATTCCCTTTCCTACTCCGTATTCCATCCTCCCTTCGCATCTCTCGCATCCTGCGCAGCTCCCGCTCCTCGCCTAAATAGTCCGCTGAGTGCAGAAGGCAATAAATGCTAATATTTTATTTAAAACGCCGATGGTGAAAGCAAGTGCATTTCATGCACACACCCACACACACCCCCACACACACACACACAATCAAACACACTCCCACACACTCTCAAAGTGGGGCGGGAAGCTTTTTTGAGGAGCAGCCAGCGAAAAATTAGCTTTGTCTGTGTCGTATGTTGAATTTTCCGTGGAGACGGATGTGTGTGTGTGCGTTGCCTGAAAGCTCGAAGCACTTGAAATTAAATATTGCGCATTCGCCGCATTGTACAGCATTGTTCACTCACACTCACACACTTTTACCGGAGTTTATGTATCAGTGTGCAATTCACGCATATTTGCACATCATTTGCGATGCTCAAGTTACTGAGTTGGGGCTCGTAAGCCTGTTTTCTATGCCACAATTTTCAGGCTCAGATGTTTTTAGCTCATTTGCAACCCTTTTGGCTCACACGCCCACACGTGAGACTACGAAAATGTTATTTATGCAAAAATAATTTCCAAATGTTTCGCATATTTCTCAACGTTTCGTTTCGGCCCCCATATTCATAACCTCGGCCACAAAAACGCGCAAACTGCCACGCCCCTGCCCCCCTTTTTCACCTTTCACGAATCAAGAATCTAATAAAACTTTTCCCAGCTACCTGGCAGCAATGCCAGCAACAAAACAACAACAACAAGGGCAATACATCTGCTTATTTGCTTATCATATGCAAATTTTCATGTTTCATGTTTCAAGTTGAAGTTTTCTTTTTTCGGCAAAAAAAATTACGTGCACACACAAACCGGTAAAAGTGAATATTTATTTACACTCTGAAGAAATGTTTTTGGCAATTTTCATAAATTAAAGACAGCTAAAAGGAGTTTTTTTTAAGAATATATAATTAATTCACAATTTATGTAATTAATACCAAAATTATTATAAAACAGTGTGAATTTATTTGAATTCAAGCAAAACTCTTCCCTTTCAATACCAATTTTTTGTTCGAGTGCACATAATATAGGCAACCCAAGAATGTTTAACAAGCTACCTGAGGGCGCTCATGAGCAAAAGTTCAAATAACAAAATTTTCTGCTTTTACTTTTGCCCGACAAAAAGTGTACCAAAAAAAAAAAACGCAGCCAGGTATTTTGGCCCACCTTCAACCAGATTATGCCTGTGTGCGTTCCTTTGATTATACAACTCTCTCTATCTCGGCCCTTTCTGCACCTTTCTCCACTTTACCCTATTCGATTTGTGTGAGCTGCCTTTTTCCCTTTTGGATATGTAATTGAAGTTTGCCGAGCACAATTTGGCCAGAAACCAGAACAGAATCCATGCTGTAGTTGACAGGAGAATTACTTGAAGACATTCTCCAAACTCTTTGAGGAAATTGCAAATATTTTTTAGAAAAAAGTGCACTTAGCTAATATCAGGCCAATCAGTGAGAGGAAATAACTGAAGTTTTGAATAAATTAAGCAGAGTCCGAGGCATTTTTCAACTCTATCAGAGTTGATTCACGTGGAAATGGGCCAAGGATTAAGAGCACAATGCTGGGCTCCTTTTTGGATGGGTTTCTTTGCGCCCGGCCAAGTGAATTTCAATTACAAAGCCGCTGGGACAAAAGCAATTACAACAACAATTCCAAAAATGGCAGCTGCCTTTGCGGCCATGTTAATATATCAGCCCACTCCAAAAAAAAAAAAAAGTATGCATCGCAAAAAGGCAGCGCGAAAGTAACAAAGAAATGGGATAAAAATGGGAGTGGAGTGGTGTGTGGAGTTTCGCATGCAAAACAAATAACACGGAAATGAAAAACGAACTCAACTGGAAAATTGCAAGCAGCACACACACATATATACTCCCACACCAACACACACTCACACTCATACAGCTAGCGGAAGTTGACTCGCCAGCCATGTTGCCGTCGACGCCGTTTCCGGCAGAGCTCCACTTTGTTGTTGCTTCTGATGGTCCTGCTGCTGCTGCGGTTGCTCCGCGCAGCTCTGCCTACTAAAATATTTACTGGCGCTTAAAAATGCCAAACAAAAAGGCAAACAAAAAAAAAGGTGAGACAAGGGGAAGTGTAGAAAGGAACCGAAAAATAAGAAATACAAAAAAATAACAATTGGTGGGATTTCGGGCATACCGATCTTAAGAATACCCTTGAAAGGCAATAGCACATTAAACTCTATTAAAAAATGGAATGGTATACTTAATTTTTTGTTTCATTTAATTCTAAGAAATCTATAAGAAATACAATATTTCTCAGTTAAGTTTGTAAAGCATATTAAACTTTATTAAAAAATGGAATAGAATACATATATCGAGAATAGTAATTCATTAAAACTTCACTTTGTGTTATTATTTTCTTCTAAAGAATCCATACCGTTTTTATGGAAAATAGGAACCGATATTTAGAATACCTTTGAATGACAATATTTCTCAGTTGAGTTTATATAGCATACTTATCTTTATACAATTATGTTGAATCACTATTAAAAACTTTTTTTTGTGTTACTATAAAATTGAATATGATCCCTTATCCCTATTGTTCTTATGGGTGCTATAGAATACACCGATTTAATTTCAATAAAATATGCAAAAACAGCCTTAAAGCTTATTGAATAAACGGATATATATTTTAATATATATTTCTTCACTTCACTTCATTTGAAGCTGACAATACCCGCAGCTATGGTGCAAAAATACAAAGCGAAGAGAAGGCAACTACAAGTGAGCACACAAAAAGACAGAGCACAGAAATGACATAAAATATTTACCACGCTGAAAGACATTTTCATTTGTGGCACAACAGCAACAATTGCAACAACACAACGTGCAACAACAACAACAACGAGCAACAACAACAACAACGAGCAACAACAACAACAACGAGCAACAACAACAACAACAATAAAGAGACGGCCGCAGCTCATTACGAACAAATTGACGGCTAGCTAACAAATAGTTTCTCTTTCAATATTTGCTGCAATTTCGTTGGCTGCACTCAAACAAGAATGAAACAGAGAACAAAAAATCGGATACACTAAAATCTGCTCTGCTTGTGAGCTCAGCTTTTTCCGCTTTTCCCACTTTTCCCGCTTTTCCCCTTTGCCAAGCTCTCGCAACGTTTACGAGGGGTTTTTAATGCCACATTTTGGCTGCTGGTGGTGCAGTTACTGTAGTTGCCGGGGAAGTGATTGAAATTATAGCCAACGTTGGACACGTCGAGTGCATTCAAAGTCCGTCTCATTCTCTTTACGACCATAGAGCTGGTCAGTTATTTCTGATACTTATTATTTTTATGCTGCCTCCGCCCCTAGACTGCAGACCAACAAGTGCTAATAAAAATGGAGGAAGAAGGCAACGAGCTGTGTTTTCCCTGGGTGCAGTATTACAGCGGAGTGGAGTGGTATATCTTTATATACATCGTCCAATTACATAACGATTTGTTCAGCCAAGGGTGGACGAACATCTCAAATTGCATTTACTGCAACTAATCGTGGTCGCAGACGTCTTAAATCCCCCACCAAATGAGGATGATGTATGTCGTATCAAGTTAATTATAAAATTTTAATTGTCATTACAAGGGGAAAAAAAACGTAGCGAAGTTTTTTTGTCACTGTGATTACAATTAAAATTTTTGTCGGCACTCGGTGTCAGTTTTTTGGCTTCATTATGTTGCCATCTCCCAATGAAATCCATTCTGGAATTTAGGCACCCCAACAAATAACCAAATGGAAATGGAGCATTTGTGTAATTAAAACGGCGACTGCCAATTTTAGTTCTCCAAAAAACTTTACCAACTACCAAAAAAAAACGAATTTCATGGGGGAAAGTTTTGCAGTTTACATTTTTCATTAATGGCAGTGCGAGATATTTTTGGGGGGCAGGACACACGTCATCGTCTGGTTTTTATGGTAAGCAACCAACATTCAAACAAAAAGTTCACATTTCCACATACTATGTGTGTAATATGTAGTCAGCAAATAATATTGCGCATACGCAGCGTTGACAGCCGCAGCAAGCCGAATTGTGGCCAGACATGAGGGAAGTACATATAAATAATAAATAAATATAAATGGTCATATGGAAATGAAAATGAAATAATCTGCCAACTAAGAGGCGCATAAATAGCCCTCGAAATGACATTCATTTTCGTTGTTTATGTCGGCCATTTTCCTCGTTGTTCGCCGTTGAATTAGTGCTCTGTCTGTGTGTGTGTGTGTGCGTGTGTGTGTGTGTTGTTTTCGTCCTGTCGCCATTTTGTGTATATGTCATGTTGCTCCTGCCGTTAGTATTAATATTATTTCTTTCCATCGCCATCGTTTGCCTTTGTTTTGCGGTCAGTGACACGTGTTTTTGTGCTGAATTATGCAGACGTCGGAATTTGATTTGATTTATTTTTCGAGGCGGAGAAGGCGGAGAAGGAGCGAATTTTTATCAAATCAATGCACAAATTACAAACCATTTACACACATGAAATTAGCATAATTAATTTAGGCACCCCGCAAAACCATCAAATTGATAAATGTAATTGGCCGAAGCTATTTCTCGCCCTTCCCATATGTTGGTACACTTCAAATTAAAGGGAGCAACTTTCCTTTCCCCCTGCCAACTGCGGGTCCTTTGCTTCTGACACGTAAAATCTTTTGCACAAAACTTTCACAACGCAGACAAAACGAATGGAAAACGAAACGAAAAAGGTGGCACAGAAGACAGCAAAGTTTTCCAGTTTTCAGTTTGCAGTTTTGCAGTTTTCAGCTCAAAGTTTTATGTTACAGTTTGCTGGGGCAAGGCTTGAGTCATCATAAAACCACTTGGCCAAGTAGCTGTTTGAGGTGGCCAAGAGTAAAGCATAGAATTATTCGTATTCGAGCTGTACCTAAGTTATCCGAAAGTAAAAAACAAATTTGCGAACGAGTTTGTTTATTGCTCAATGCCATCAATCTCTGCCTAACTTTTATTTTCAATTTCTGCAAATGCAAACAATTTTCGGTATAGCTCTCACATACGATTTCGAAAAAGCTGGCCAATTACGGAGACCAATATTTATTTATTATTATGCTATTTCCCAGATTCCTGACAGTTTTCTGCTACTCGTGCACTTCTCTTTATTGACCAGTTTGAGTCAAAGGAGAACCAGAGTTGATTATAACTGCTTGTTTGTGCTTTATGCTGCATGCAGCATGCAGTATGCAGCATGCACGACAGAATAACGCAAAGATTTTTATGCATAAAATGCAGAAACGCATATTGAAAGAGTAAAATGACCACACAATAAAAAAACTTCTGAAAAACACTCAATAATGATATTAAAAATGGTTTGACTTTTTCATTTCTTCTTTTTTTTTAAAGACTTCTAAATTAATTATATAAAATCGCTTTGAATTCGATTAAATAAATTACCATTTCTGATTTCATAAATAAAAGTTTCCGCTTTGAGAAAAAGTTGTTTATAATTATGTTATGTACTTGTTTTGGATGAGTGCCCATTGAAATTAATTTTAAAATGAAATACAACTTAGAAGCTTTTTTTTAGTTTAATATTTGGTAAAATTATTAAACACTTCCGAAACCATTTTCGTGAAATCTTTTGGGTGAAAAATGATTTAGGATGTGTTTTTTTCTGAATGTATCTGCCACTGTCCCTCAGCAATTGAACAATAACAAAAATGTGTAGCACATGTGGATGGGGAAGCCCGAAGACGCTGGTCTAGGATAACGGAAGGATGCTCCAGCGCACTCGGACGTGCATGTTTGGGATGGTGTCTTGAGTGTTTGAGCCAAAGATTAAATGGTGTTTATGGCTGCACGCTGCTGCTGCTGCTGCTCGTGCCCAAAAAAGGGAACAAAGCCCTAAGACTTTTGACACTTTGCGAAAATTTACGATGCAACCCGCTCCGCTCCGCCCGCAACTCCCCTTCCCCTTCCGCTCTGTTTCACTTGCACAATTGCAGTGGAAGAAGTTTTTATGTTTTATGTGGAAATAATGCTAATGCAAGCAGAACTGAAGCCGCTCTGCCAGAAGACACTATCCGCCACTTATTTCCATATTTATTTGTTTGTTTGTTCTTGCAGGGTTGGACCTGGCCTAAGATGGGTAGCATGCTCCTTGCAGCTGTATTCATAGCACTACACTTTGCCACCGGCGGCCTGGCCAACCCAGATGCGAAGCGACTCTACGACGACCTGCTGAGCAACTACAATCGCCTCATCCGACCCGTGGGCAACAATTCGGACCGGCTCACCGTCAAAATGGGTCTCCGCCTCTCCCAGCTGATCGATGTGGTGAGTACAACAGCAATTGCAATTTCAACTAAATTATTACAATTATTTAAAATACCCCATTAACTTAATGAATCCAAAAGATGTCTCTCAAACTTTACTGGATACTTTATTTTAAAAATGTTCACCAAAATTAAGCCATTAAGCTAGGCCATTAGCAAAAGATTTATAGTGCGTTATGATTAAAATTAATGGTTCAAATTGGAAAGTTAGCCAACCCCCGAATCACTTGCGAAGTCGCCTCAATTAGTGCTGGCCAACGATGCCGTCAGGCTGAGCCTTCCCACTCCACTCCGAGCCGAGCCGCTCAGCTCAATCCATTTGTTTGACAAGTGTGCCCCCCGGGCGGCAGTTGGGGCTTATCAAATGACAATCATAACAGATTAATTCGCGAAAGCCTTGCGACGCCGGTAAGTAGGCAATGGTATTGGTTTAAGCCACTGCAAACAATCGGGCTGCAATTAATAACTGTTTACCAGGCGATTAAAAAGCCAGAACTAAGCAGAACTAAGCCACTCTCCATTGTCTTGCTCCGTTGTGCTTGCATAATAAATCAATGGCCTGCCTCGGTTGATTGTTTTCTTGATTAACTATGCAATTGCAAGAGTTGGGCCCCCGGGCTGGGGCTGGGGCTGCTGCTGGGGCATCCCAAATTAAGCAAACATACAATACGTACATATATATCGGAGGGGGCGAGGGAGAGCGGGGCTTCGAGTGCAGCTGGAGGAGATCGCTTTTCGGTGGCCACCAGCAACCATCTACCAGGCAAATGGAGCACAATCTTCTGCCCGGTTTGGCTGCACATGACAGCCGGAAATGGGAAACCGGCCAACAGTTACGTGCTGTTGGCCACACAGTAGCCGAGCTTTACGCCGGATTTCTTCGCTCTCCCCTAGACCCCCCCCTCCCTACGTCCCCGCCACTGCCCAAACTTTGAGCTCTGCTCTCTGCTTTCTGCTCTGTGCTCTGTGCTGTATGCTACTGCATCTTTGGCTTCGTTTTTTTTTACGATGTGTTTTTTTTTTTGCTTTTCTCGCTTTTCTGTATTTTTTCCCTGCTGTTATAAATCACGCGCTAAGCACCAAGACCACTAAAGGGCATGCCTGGCCAGAGCAGCAGTCAGCGGCAGAAACAGTCATACCAATGCACATTGGACTGGCACCCCAATGATTTACGTCTAAATTATGATTCGTTTAACAATAATTTTTGCAGAAAAGGGGTTTAAATTTAGGTAATCAATATTTTATCACAGTCGTTAACCAGTATTCTCTCTATTCTTTAAAAAATGTAGAATAAATTTGTATTTAATTATCTACCTATCCTGTTTGATTTACTTGTTGTTTTGTTAAATATCAAATAATATCCAATATATTTCTGAAAGCAACATTTTCTTGCTTATATTTTTAGCTCTTATTTTGCCTTACTTTCATGTTTTTAATGATAATATTTTCATTATTTGTAATAAGCTATTGAAACCTTTACATGCAACCAATACATTTTGTAACTAAAAACATTTTTCCAAACAAGTTCTTAATCTATTTTTTTGTAAATACCCCACTCAATGATTTTTCCGATAGTTCCATGCCACTGTGGACGGGCATCTGGGCACTGGTATAAGGTGCTTATATCGAAATTGCTTTTCGGTGTATGTGTGCTCGTGCACACAGAAATATCGCACAGCCGCCCTGTGTGCGCTTGACTGCTGACTGGCTTGAAATATTCGCAGAATTTCTTTTATTGCAATAGTCCACTGGTAGTCCACCCGCTCCCTGCTCCCCTCTTCCCACTCTTACTGCCTTCACCCTTACCCTTTAGCTCCCCCCCCCTCTTTGTTGGCCATGTTTTTTTGTTGTGGGACACACGTGTTGCCTGCTTTTCCTTATTGGCATACAATTGCTTGTAAATTCCCCACACTGAAATCAGTGCTTGAAATTCGTTTCCTTTCTTTTTCTTTACCATTTTTTGTTGTTGTTGTTGTGCTTTGTTGTCCTGGAAATTGCAATCAACTGTCAGAGAACGAGGGGTTTGGGAGGAGGGGGGAGAAGGGAGTAGGGAGAAATGCGTTTGGGTTGTAGAATTTGTAATTTTCCATCTCCTTGGTCCTCAACCATTTTGATCCATGGCCCAGTACGTTCCGTACCTTCGCCTTATTAGTTGCATAACTGCTGCCAACGCTACCAAGAGGAGAGGTGACATACATTTCCTGGCCGCCTTCCTTGCTGGCAATGACCATTTGGGCCGTGTATTACAGCTGTATTGTTTGCTATATTAGACCAGGCTTACATTTGGCCTCAGGACGAAACGCATTCAAATGGCAAATGTTGCACATTTTCAAGCCAGTTAATTGCACGCTAGCCCATAAATTTGAAATATTATTGGGAAATTGAAATGGAAACCGAAATTGGGTCTCTTGCGTTCCAAGAACATTTCGGAGCCGGCATTTTATTGGGGCAATTCCATTCAAGAGAAAATTAACTTTTCACTTGCCACTGGGAAAATTTGTTGCACAAGTCTTGGTCCATGGTTTTCCCTTGATTGCCAATAACTTAAGATTCATTTACTAAGTGCTAATTAAAACCAAACTGATGTCTGATCATAGAGATTTCTACGAATAACATATATTATTATAGAGTTGGCAATTCAAGCATTTTGTTTTTAATTATATGTAATGTTAAAATTCAGTCCATTTTTTCATTGCTTTTCAAATTACTACATGAATAATTCGCATTTTAATGAGGCGTTTCAAAGGACTTCAAAAGCTATCTTTGATATCATCCCACAACTTGGAGTTGCGGCTTAAATGTTCCCTTTGATAATTGCTTAAATTAGGTGGGTGTGCTTTCAGGAAATGTTCAGTAATTAATTTACTGCGCCGCCTCCTTTCCAAAGCCATTGCTGTGGTCACAGGATACTTTTTTGTATGCCGAGGGGTAGAGTCCATCTGCAAAGTTTATTTACGGCACACAGGAAATTCGATTTAAATTGTAAACAAGCCCAGTCAGGCAAATCGTGGGCCGCCCAGCACCGGCTAGTTCTCTTCCCCCTCGTACAGATGCACAATCCCACAAAATATAAACACCGAACCCGAACACACAACCGCAAAGATGCAAATCCAGTTGCGGGACGAGTGCTTAAAGCACTCGACTTAAGCAATTTAAACGCTGTATATCCTGCATCCTGCGTTGGCCAATGCAGCCTTCTTCTAACCTTCCTTCTAACAACAACAACAAGAAACAACAACTACAAAACGATAAGAGCAACACCAATTACAGTCCTAGGTGTGACCCGCTCGAGGGCGTCTACGGTGGAAGTAAGTTTCCTGATTGCAAATTTCTCAATTTCTCATGAGTGAAGGTGTGGCGCAACCACTGTGCTGATGGGACCACTGCACTGAAAAAAAATTCATTCATTTCTACTTTCCACAAGCCCACGAAGTGTGTTTTTTTTTAATTTTATTTTGAAAGTAACTTATTTATATTCATTTTTATATATACTATATTATATATACCACTATTACACTAATTTTGATTTAAAAATTATATGGTTTTATTGTAAATGGATTTATTTATAGTGTCTTATTTACTTTAATATTAATTTTTTAATATTAGTTGAATATACATATATCTGTTTAATTAAATATAAAAGATCACTGACCAGAACAACAAGTTGTTTAAATACTAATAAAAATAGTATTCTTGCTTTCTTTGCTAATTAGGAAAAGGTGAATTTTATTTAAATAAAATAAATAAGGGGGTAATTAACTAAAAACTATTACCATAAGCAACATAGGTGCGTTCAAAATACTAGATCAAAAATAGAATTATTAATTATGTACAAAACTAAAGAGTTAATAAGATAACAAAATTAACTCAAATATTCAGACTTCTAAAACATATTAGTATTATTATTTTCCCCGAGTGTAAGACTGCAGCGGTTGCCCCACATAAAGCATAAAGTCCCCGGCTCCCTCGGATTTTTCCAGCTTCTATGCGCCTTCCATTTTATCTCTTCCTTATGCCGTGCTCATCGCCTGCGTTGTCATTGTGCCTCTGGTTCCTTGGCTTTGTCGTTTTATTGCCGGGATTCCCGCGTCGCCCTCACCTAATGACCTTTCCACGGGCTAAGGAGATGATGGGTCGAGATGGGCCCGAGAGCTCCAAGAGCGGGTGGTGATTAGTTGGAGGGCATCCGTTCATTGCGTGGCTGGCAAAATCTATTAACACTGCGTGCCACGACATATTGCCGAGGTTTCTGCCATCTGAGGTTCCTGCCCCTCATCGTTCTTCTCGCCGCAAAGAAAGAAATGCGAAAAACGCGCTCCGTCTCCGGCTGCGGCGCATCATTATCATTCTGTCGTTAATTACATTTTTCAGCGCTTAAGTGATTTATTCCGCAATTTTATCGTTTTCTAATTTTTTCTATTGAGCTGCCCGCAATTTAATGAGTTTGGCCCGGCGCGTAAATAAATGTGAGAGACAGCAGGAAGACAGTTACATAAGTAATGAGAGCTTCCCCCCAAGAGATACCCGATATGATGTGTCGTGGGTGGGAATCTTTTTCGAGGATAATTACGAAGGATATTCTTGAGTTATATATAGACGGAAAATTTTAAACAATTTCAGAGAAAAGTATCTAAACTTTTTGTAATTAATTTAAAGTAATATCAAGTTCCTCTTTTTATTATTACCCCAACAATGACTGAATTCCTGAAAGTACACATTTGTCATGCTATTCTTGTATGTGTAAGACCGCATTAAAACTTCTCCGCAAGCAAATTTTCATTCAATAAGCGGCTTACCGCAATGGTTACTTAAGTTAAATGGTTTTTCCAATAGCTTTAGCTTTAGGTAGGTAGATTCAGAGGTTGCAGCAGCAATTGGGTTTATCCGGCAGCACATAAATTGATTAAAACCGAATGATGCTGAAAGACTGCAGCCCAACTTCCCCCATCTCGGAGCACTTTAAAATAGATTTGTTAAGCGACACGACTTGCAGAAGTGGTATCTGAGTATCCGAGTATCTGAGCATCTGAGCATCTGTGGAGGGGCACGAGTTCAGTTCACTAAAACAACATTCGCCAGCGCAGCGATTTCAATTTGATGCTCCCTGCCACTCTGCCACTCTGCCACAATGGTGAACTGTCAGAAATGCCATGCCATGCCCCATCTCCACTTTTCCTGCCACTTGAATTGCATTCTGCAGTGGAAAAGTGGAAACTGTCAGGGTTGAAAATTAATAAAAATTCCTGTTCACATTCGGGTCTAACAAATATTTTATTTCCATCTCTTTTATTTGCAGAATCTGAAGAATCAAATTATGACAACCAATGTCTGGGTGGAGCAGGTGAGTTCACAAATTATGTAATAAAATCTAGAATATATAGTATATGTGTATATGCGTAATTCAACTTGGTTTGCTCAACTGTGATTTCGGCTTTCGGGCAACATGAATTTGCCATTTGCATGCCTCGATGACGTCGAATGCAGAATAATTTGTGCCAGCCAATTTCGACGCGCTCGCATTATGCCAAACTTCTAACTTGGCCAAGTGGCCAAGCCATGGCTCTGACTTCTGCCATTCCCCATTTCCCGTTTCGCAATCCCTTTCCCATTCCCGGACCCATTCCCCAGTGCAGACCCACTTCCAGTTCCTGTCTGGTCGCCACTCTACATGTCCATTGGCTTTGCACTAATGCGGCGAGCAGCAGTTGGCAAAAACAAAAAAGTGCAAAAACAAAAAAGAGGAATATCAATTGGTCCGAAATCCGACTTTTATCCCAGCTGCTTTTAAAACCCTCGCCGGTTCGAGTGGGGATTGGGGCATTAAAGTTTTCTGGTTTTGCATAAAACATGCACAGCAAATGCCTCGCACCCAAATTGCAGTCAATAGTGCGCGCCGCTTATCCCAAAGTATTTGGTTTGACAATTCACTAAAACCAGAAAACAATAACAAAAGCGGAATTCTAAATTATATATAAATTATGCATTCACCGAATGCGAATCGGCCGCCATTGTGTTTGCCGCCGCATCTGTATTTGGCCTGAACAAACTCGGATTGTACAATTAGGGCTCATTAAGAGAGGATGCCGGTTGCTTTTAGTGTCCCAGAAATTTACATACATAACTTGAATATAAACTAAAATATATATGGTTTTTATTTTATAATTTTTTATTAACAATTTTTGTATGAAAATTAATTGAGTTATGTACAAAATTTAAATTTAAATACAACTTTATGTTATATTAATTAGGGAAACAAAATAATATATTTCTTATAATTGTAATTTCCTATTTTATTAACTTGAATAAAAATTAAAATAAATGGTTTTTATTTTATTATTTTTATATTAAATATTTTTGAATATAAATTAACTTAATTCAGTACAAAATAAATTGAATTCAAATATATATTTATGTTATAAATATTAGGAAACCAAATGAAAACTCTAATATAAATATTAATCTAGTATATAGTTATTTAGTTATATTTCTTAAAATTGTAATTTCCTCTTTTATTAAATTACCCATTTTTCAGATTCACCATAAAGTAATCATTCATTATGTATTATTTAAAAAATATTGATATGCTAACACTTTTAATTTAAAAACCCTGAGACAACCATTTTGAAATTCTGCCAACCCATACATGAATGCAATTTATGCCGACTGAAATGGTAGTTAAAGTGGGTTTTCCGCTTAAATTGGTTTGCATATCCTTGCAGTTTGTGCTGCATAGTATTTGTTTTCGCATTTGGTTTTCGTGGCACGCCGCGTCCATTCATAAATCGACAGCAGTCTGTCAATAAAGCCGCAAACGCTTGCGCACGTGGTCCGATGAATGTTTTAGTGCGATTGTTTAAAGCATCTGGGAATACCCAATCTATTTCAGTATTTATGGAGCAGCCGATTCCCGATTCGCAATACTTAATTTAATTAATTAATGCCCAGAACACTGGTATTTGTGCTTGTAATCTGATTAGCAGCCTTTAAGAACAAACGATTTTGTTGTCTCTAAATGTATGCATATAATTTTTGCGAATATACACAACTTACAGTAGATAATTGCTGGAACGCATGTAATCACAATTAAAACGCTCTTTCGTGTGTAAGTCGGATCAATATTAAAGCGTTCCGGACAACGTCCCGCTCCTCAATTACATTTGCAATTATTGGGATGTTGGAATTTCATGCTCGGTCAGCATGAAAGCGTTCCTGTCGCTGTCCGCCACCGAAAAAACACCAACAAACGCAACTCACTTAATCCCCAGTGAGATGGCTCCCACTCGGATCGGCCGGATAAATGTGTATATATATATATGGAAAGTGGCAATCAACATAATTACACTTATATGTATAAGCAATAACAAAAACAAGTCACAGGGCGGTCAGGGTATCAACTGTATCAACTGTATAATTCCAATATGCATATATTTCATTCAGAAATGCGGATTTTTAATAAATTAGCTATTTGATAAAATAAATAGTACTTAGGTTGCTCCACTTAAATATTACTTTTCTAAATTTCATATATATGGCATTTATTTCATTCAAAAATAGGTACTTAGCTATTCAATGAAATAAATGGTAATTAAGTAATTTCGCTTAAATATTGCATTAACAAAATTTATTATTAGTACATTTATGCAATTATTACCCAATTATTTAATATGCTTTTACAATAGTTACATGCTTACATGCTTAAATTCTCAATAAAATTCAATTATTTTATTATTATTATTTTATATAAAAGAATAAAGATTACAAGTAACTCTCCAAGATATGAAACGATCGGACAACCCATACACCCTTCAACCCAAATAAGAATGAGTAGCAAAACATCGAAGCCAAACTGTGAAGCACAATTGTATTATGAAAATGTAATTTAATGCCAACAGCTTAGCGACCAATGAATTAATGCATAATTAATGAAAATGGCAATTGCTGCAATACAAGAGTTAAACGCCCTGAACCACGAATGAAATATTTAGATGGCACAATCCTTGTCCCAGCAAATGTTTCATAATTTTTTTTTAGTTTTCTATTATTTATGGCAATCAAAAACATTAATAATTGCCATTTGCATTTGCCATTTGTATGATATTTTTCAGCCCTCGCCCATTATTGTACAATGTGTATTTTGCAATTTCAGGAATGGAACGACTATAAATTGAAATGGAATCCCGATGACTATGGCGGCGTGGACACATTGCACGTACCCTCCGAGCATATATGGCTGCCGGATATTGTGCTCTATAACAAGTAAGTGCTGAACTAATTTTCACCAAACTCAAGCCTCGAAGGCTTGAAAGCTTGAAAGCCGCCGCCGAAACCGAACCCGAACCTGCCCCAGAACCACTTGGCCATTTGCATAATTGCCCGGAATGGGCGTTTGGTATAAATCAAAGCCAAACGGTTTCTCCGCTTGGCCATTTATCAGGCGATGATTAACGTATTTTTATTCCAATGTAACTTGAGCCTGCGGTCGCTTGTTTCGGGGAGCTCACTTGGGGACCGGCTAAGTGTCTCGGGTAGGCCTTTAGTCCTGCTCCCGAATTGAACGCCCTCACTGTCAGTGTCTGGTATAATTATTATAATTTTCTCTACGTCCTATTCGGCCACTGGAGTGGAGCCAATTAGGCGACTGGACAGTAAAACATTCGGAGGGATTCGAAGAGATCAAGTGGAAACAGTGGAACATATGGAAAATATTTGCCTGGGTGTAAATTAATTAGTCCTCGAACTATAGATGAATTTAAAATATTTAACTCATAGATATTCAGATTTAAAAATAAATTGTGGGAATAAAAGGGTCACTTTTGCCTAAGTAATTTATGATTTGAGATTACCAACCTAATTGAGAAATTAATTTCTTTATATATGTTTTCCTCAAATGGAAAAAAAAGGTTTAGACACTTAATTTACAAATTATTGTCTCAACATTTTTGTATTATTTAATTAAAACTTTAATCAGAGAACATAAACATTATACAGGTTATATAAAATAAATCCCACTGATCATTGATGATTAAGTTTTGCTTTAAAGAAAACCCAGAATAAATCAAGAAGTGCATATTTTTAGGGTTTGCATTTCATAAAACTGTCAGAAGATATATACATTTTGCATAGATAACCCAGCTTACTCCGGATATAATTCTTATTAAATCAGTGACATTTTCCAGTGTTAACCCAGATAGAGTGACTAAAAGATAGAATTTACCACTAAACGAAATAAGTTTATTCCGTCAGCTCTGATTCCGGTTTGTTTCACAATTTATTTCGAGATTCTTACCAACACTTCCTGCCCACTGTCCTGCATCAACTTGGTGGCCCAGACACTTGACTTTGTCGATTTGCCAAGCTGGCTGGCTGGCTAGGTCTTCCTTCTTCCAAATGCCCGGGACATCGGTCAGGATATCTTGGCTCTAGCTGCTCTTGTTGTTGTTGTTGTTGTTGCTGCTGCTGCTCCACTGCCAGATCGGCTTACGCGCTTTATGGGCCCTTTATGTATGTCAATGGGATGGGATGGGATGGAAAAAGGGGGGCGATACATATTTTTTTTTTTCATTCCGCCGGCTTGGCTAAGGCAACTATATACGCATAGCATTGGATACTTTCGGGGTGTTTCCCTGGCAGTGTCATAAAAAGTCGTAATTTATTGCTTGGAAAAAGCTTAAATTTCATTTGCCAGCAACGACAAAAGCATTGTCGCTATATATCTGTGAGTAACTATGGCAACTTCATGCCTCTCAAATATACAGCACGTGCTTGAACACTGCGAAAATGTAAGAGTTCTGAGATTGTAGATACATTCTCGGCTCAATAATATAAAATAAAGAACAGGGATATAAAATACAAATTAGTTAATTGGTTTACTTAGGAGAAAAACTAAATTATAGAACATTTATAAAATGCTAGAAAATAACAAAGAATCTTGAAAATGTAAAAGTTCTGAAGATACATTACATTGAAGATACATTTCAGATTCTGTAATATTAAATATAGAAAACGGACTTAGACTACAACTTATTAAGTAGTTTGTAGTTTGGTTTACTTAAGAGAACTAATAAATTATAGAAAATTATTATTATTAAAATACTAGTAAATAATCTTGAAAATGTAAGAGTTCTGAGATTGAAGATACATTCCAGATTCAGTAAAATTAAATATAGAAGAGGGACATAAAATACAAAGTAGTTAATTAATACTATAAGAAAAACAAATAAATGCTGGAAAATAACCAAGAATCTTGTTGAATTATATTTATCTAATTTTCCTATTTTTTCCTCCGAATTACTGCTACATTTTTTAGAGTGCAGTGTTGTTTTTTATCCTTTTGGGGTGTTATATGACCGGCTTTGGTCGTTGAGACGTTTTTTAAACTGCAAATAATTTGTACGGACCATAATGAAGCCATGCTTTGCTTTGTGGCCGCCTCCGGCAATCGCATAAAATTGAACTTGAAGTGTCCTTTGTGCCTCGCACTTAATTGTGTTTTTACTCTCCTTTCCTTTCCTTTCCTTGCCGGCTGCCAATCCAAAATGGGCTGGCCAAAGTCCATTTAATTTAGTGGCAAGTTGAGGTGATGGCTTACGGCCCTCGTTTTTATGGCATTCCGCAGAATCTCGGCAGAAATCTGTACCGATTTCATAAAAAAATTAAATGAATGATAGCCGAATATTTATCCTTTGTCGGCTTTTAAGGTTGCCACAAGGATAATAAATGTAAGCCCAATGTCAATTTCAATTTTCCTTGTTGTGCTCTCAGCATGATTTGTTTACATTTTGTCAGCACAAGAGCAGGCTCAACTCCTTCGATCCTTGGGGCAAACAAGTGAAGGATATTTATGCAGAAATTAAGCACCGCTCAGTGCGCAAAGTGCAGTGAATTGCTGTGCAGCTAAAAAAAAAAAAGCATCTCCGCACTCGTTTGTTGTAATTTTAAATGCAAATACATGTGCGCCCCAGCTGCTGGAGGAAGAACGCGTTTATTGTCACCGGATGCACAGCATCCACACACACTCACACATGACACATCAACACAGCAACAAGGACGATGGCAATCTATTTTACGATGCAACTTTTTGTGCCGGGGAAGGGGAATGGGGACCGAGCACCGGGGGGATTCCCCCATTTGTATGCAATGAAAAATGTTTAATTGTCTGCTAAACGCGCAATGGCAGAAAAATAAATAGTTGGCCAGGCTCTGGGCCGCGCCTTTGTAAATGGCCCAAATTCGTGCCAAAGCTACCACCACAAATACCTGCGTGTGCGTGAGGCACTTAAACCGCATGCCCATATACGCATATACACATGGCCGGGCTTTCAGGGCCAAAATGCTGGCCCACAAAAGAATTTGAAACAAGCGTCAAAAGTTGTAATTTATTGCACGCGGCGTTTCGGCATTTTGAGCGTGTTTTTGTAATTGTTTGCGGCAATGCAATGGCACTGCCAAAACTACACTCAGAGAAATCTTCTTTTTCGAAAATCATTTCATATTCACTTGAATTGAAAAATATCCATTTTAATTAGTGGCATATCCAAATACAATTAATTATGAATTCCAAAAGTCAATCTGCGGCTGGGTGGGATTAACCCTCTTTGATTTATTTGTGTGGTTAATTAAATTAAATTAATGAATTTAATTCAATGAAATGTATATTATTAAACATATGGGATTGTATATTTCAACATTTAACGTATATTGTACATAATGTACACTCTTAAAAAAGCATTACTAGGAAATTATATATATTTTGTCATACCACAAAGACTCCTTCCCTCTTCCTGGTCCATTTTTCTCTGTACACCGCGAATTGCTACGTTTTTGGGAAACATTTTGTTAATATTTAATTGCAATTATCCCTGCATTTGTTCTGCACTCAACTCGAACAGAGCGCAACTAGCCTTCTGGGAGCTGACATAATTAGCTCCCCGCATGTGAGCTCATCAAATGCATATACAGACGGACGACGTGACTGCCGAAGCACTCACACCCAAATCAGCACTAACTTGGAACCTCTGAATCATCTGTCTGCCCACCGACTTCCACCCAATCCCACCGAATCCAACCAGCCCATTCATTCATCCCCCTTCGCCCTATTTGTAGGAACTGTTTGTATTTGTGAAAGCCGCTTAATTCCAGCAATTAATTTTCATGTTGATCCAAGAAATTAAAATCGCACTCGACTGCTCAAGACCCGGCATCGGCGTCGGCGTGCAGTGCCTTTGGTCTATGGTCTACCAGTCTCGGTTTTACCCCGATAACCGAGCTTATTCTGGCCGCACTTAGCGGTTTATGCGATTGGTTATTATTCTGGTTGGCTGGCACATTCCGCACATTCCGCATATGAGTAAATTTTGGTGGCCGTTGAGCCTATGTAGCTCTTTGGATTAATTACTATTTGTCTACATGGCGACAAAAGCCAGGACAATATTTGTTTCAATCGATATGGAATTATATGAATATCGGATATACTAATAAAATGGGGATTCAATTAAGAAGTATACATATGTATTTTTGAAGTACAGAAAAGATTTTGTAAGCTAGCTTTATTATAAGATATTAAAAATTCGAAAGCAGGGTTTGATTTACTTCGATTTTAAAAAATTCCTATTTAAAAAATTCCAATTAAATACGTACTATAAATATTAAATATGATTTAGAATTTTTTGGGAAATTAAAAGTAATTTTTGCCAACCATTTTTCTTATTTTAAATGATCAATTTTCTCGGTGTGAAATGCTAGATTTGGCTACACCTAAAACCACAATTTTGAAGGCCGGGCCCATATACATACCCTATTTTGGCAGGAAAAAACATCTCTGCTAAACGGAAACCCACATACATCCACATGTGGGTGGTGGTGGGGACAAAACGCATTACCATTTTGAGATGCCATATTAGCAGAATGCCATAAATCTCTGCCTAAGCATTCAAACCCCACACAGTCGGGGTACTCCCTCCTATGCACACAGCTCCGTACTATTCCCAAAGTGCTCGGCTTTGGCTTTGTTTTCTTTAATTAAATGAATGTTGTTGACAACTTTATTATCAGCTGAACTTTTGCGAATCCTGTGCTTCGACCAAGGGCCACGCCCAGGCTCCCTGCTCCCTCATCCCGATCCCAGAGCAGTGGCAGTGGCAGGGACAGGAGCCACAGCCACTTTAATTCTATTATTGTATGTGGCTTCGCCTTTTCACTCGCAAAGTACGAGTATCCCCTTCCCCTTCCCCCTCCCACTCCTCTCCTCTCCTATCTGTGATTCTTTTTCAACTGCTGTTGGCTTTTAGTTTTTAGCATGAAAGCTGACGACAACTGCGTTGAAATCAAAAGAAGCGAAATAAAATTTCATTATCTTTCATTAGATTTATAAAAATAAAAATGTCTTGGAGAAATACGAAGAGGACGAAGTGTGGGAGTTGGGTGCCCAAGTACAAGGAAGCCAAAGGCAAGGGAGGGAAAGGGGGAAAGGGGCAAAAGGAATCGGCAGCAGCGGCAACAAAGTCAGCAAAAAGTTTTTCCTTGTCGGCAGCGGGTTGCCTGCTCCCTTGATTCGGTTATGGTACAGTGGAGCCAGGACCTATAAATTATTTACCATATATTTATGGTATTTACTTATGTCCCCAAAAAGTTCAAATCTCTTCAACCGGAAGCTCTGGAACATAATTTATTGGATTAACAACATATTTGTTGCTTTCTGAGACAAGTTTCAATTACATTTAGTTTTAGTTTGTCATCTATTATTTATAAGCTTTTTTGACAGGGAAATCTAGTTTATAACTGGTCAATGCAAAACTAAATTTGATATATCTATTTATAAAGGCTTATTGATCAAAGAGTTTTGCAAACATTATAAAGGTAAATATAAATAGGATTTTTCCTTTTATTATCTTTGGGAGCAAAACAAACTTTTCGTACTTTTGAGGTTTACAAATATATTCTTTGAAATATTTGCTATTAATGGTATATATGCAAATTTAAAAAAAAAACAAGTAAGAACGTTACAGTCGAGTTTCCCGACTGTTACAGACCCTGTACAAGTTTGGTTATAAGCTAAAAAATTAAAATATATATACACGTATGTTCACAACGAGTCCGGTCTGGGACTCAAACCCAAGATCTTCGCGCAAAACCAAACTTTTTGAACCGGCAGCTAATACAGTATAAATATATTGAAGACGCACATTCATACATATGTATATGTATATAGTGGCAGCGCAGCTGCAGCGGCACTTCCGAGAAAAATCAACCACCAAACGCAAGCGATTTACCGTTTGTTTGCGCAAATAAACAGATTTTTTGTGTTTAGCGCCTGTAAACTTTAGGTATTTATTGTGCGCTTTCTATTGCTCCTATTGCTCCTATTGCATGTGTATTTTTAAAAAAATTTTAGCTTAAAAACTGTGCAGTGCAGGGCAGTGCAAAAATTCAAATACAAATTGCGGGGGCGGTGGGCGTGGCGCCGATTTAAAAAAATAAACTCTAATTGACTCAGTATTAGGAGAATCTACACTGGTAATACGGTTCCTCTAGCTCTTACAGTTGCTGAGATCCGTGTGTTCATCCGGACGGACGGACGGACGGACGGACGGACGGACGGACGGACAGACGGACAGACGGACATGGCTATATCGACTCAGCTCATCATGCTGATCAAGAATATATATACTTTGTGGGGTCTGCCACGCCTCCTTCTGCCTGTTACATACATTTGCACAAACTTAATATACCCTTTACCCTTTGGGTACAGGGTCTAAAAAGAGTTCCACACATTAGTTGAATTTGTTTATTAAAAATTTTATGAAAAATAATACTGTCTAAAACTGGCTATATCTTCAAATATCATAGATTATATATAATATCTAAAGTATGAGCTACTGAATGTTTACAAACTAACGATCTCATATAAAATTATTAAGCCTAAAATGACAGACAAAAATATAACAGAACTCTAATTAATTAAATAAAGGGAATGTTATGTAGTGCGATACCAATTATAGACTATATATAATATATATCTAAAATATGAGTTATCGAATGATTTCTAATTATTTCAATATAATATTAAATTATTAAGGAAAAACTGACAAAAAAAATTAAATAATGAAAGGGAACATTATGCACTGCCTTACCAATTTTGTTAGTATTACACCGACGTCAGCCCACTGTGAATCGCTTCGATCTGGGCCCCAGACTCAAACTCAAACTCGAACTCAACCTCAGCCTCAGCCTCAGCCTCGAAAAACTTTGACTGGGCCCGAAGATACAAAGATGGCGCTGGGAACGCTGTGCGGCGCTGAGATTAACGCGCTGATAGACGCGGCAGGCGCCGTCGGCTCGGATGGCCAGGATAACTGCCAAGACCGCAACGATGACACTCATACGCCGCCTAGTCCGGCTCTCTCCCTCTCTCTCACTCTTTGTATCTGAATCTGTGGGTGTGTGTATCTGTGTGTGTGTGTTTGCCTGCCGCTCTGTGTGTGTGAATCACCGTTAAGATAATGGCTGCAATTGCGGTGACCCCAGGCATGGTTTTCGCTTTTTTTTTTTTTTTGGTTTCGGTTATAAACTTTTGTTCTCTTTGTTGATTTTCTTCCTCTGTCGCCCCGCTCTCTTTAGCTTTATCTTTATCTCCATCTCGCTCCCCTGCGAAATTTAGATGTATGTGTGGATGTGGATGTATGTGTATGTGCCTGTGCATTGCCGACAGCCATTTTAAATGGTTTTTAGCCATTAATGGTTGCCTGCTTTTGCTGCTGCTCCTACTGCTGCTGCTGCTACTGCTTTTCGGTTCTCCTGTTGTTGTAATAACATTTTAAAATGCTTTGCTTTTGGATTTAGATTTAGTGTTAGTCTCTCTCTCTTTGGCCAGTGGCCTTATAGCCGGAGGAGTCGGAAAGGACCTTGCCGCTAATGGACTACAGTCCACCGTCCCACCGATTCTATATAGCAGATATGGAGGCGTGCTCTCTAGCTCCCAGCAGAAAAAAAATAGGAAAAACAACAGCATTAGCAGCAATTTTGCGTTGTCCAAAATGAATTCGTAATTAGAAGCTAAAATGTATTTTTAATTAGTTCAGCACTTTTAGTTGATCCGGACGGGAAAGCTTTTCGTGGGCAGATAGGAATCGGGGGTGCAAAATATAAAAAAAAAAAAACAAAGTAAATGTGAAACATAAAACGCCAGCTGGCTAGTTGGAATCTCAATAAAACTACATGTTAGAAAAAAAACAATTAGAGCTGAGTAAAATAAAAGTTAGCCTCAAAAACTAGTTATTTCTTTGAGTCTTTTTAATGCTGGCAAATAAAATAAAAACAGCTGCAACTCAGATGTTGTCTAAGTACTTAAATACTTTCTTTCTTATTTACTTACTTTAATATCTTCCAATTATTTTTAGGTGAAATTTAATTTGATATTATTTGAGGACTTAACTAACCATGCGTTATATGGCTAAAATGATCTCAAACAATGCTTTAATACGAATCTAAACAGATATGTAATAAATTTCCGCATCTCTTCTTTTCAGCGCCGATGGCAACTACGAAGTGACAATAATGACAAAAGCAATTCTTCATCATACGGGCAAAGTGGTGTGGAAGCCGCCCGCCATTTACAAATCCTTCTGCGAAATTGATGTCGAATACTTTCCGTTCGACGAGCAGACATGTTTCATGAAGTTCGGCTCCTGGACCTACGACGGTTACATGGTGAGTGAGAGTGTGAGCGGGGGGAGGGGGGCAACCCACAATCCCGGCAACAGCTGGCAACTCTGGCCACGAACAGATTATGCCCCAGCCCATCAATCAAACTCGAAGCAATACTACATACTCGTATATATAAAAACCCAGATAGACGAAATCGTTGAGTTTGGGACTGCTTTCGATTCTGTCTGACTGAGTGCTAATCAAACGCAGCTTTGACTCGATTATAAATACATTAATTTTAAGAAATATGGTTAGCTTGGAGTATCCCCGCCGCTAAATGACTATTTAAGCATGTTAAAAAATGGAAATTCACTTTTTTCGTGGTTTAATATATATGCACAGACATGTGTGTGTGTTTGTGTGTGTGCATTCGAATTCTGCTGTTAATGTTTACTTTGTTTTTTTCCTTCACTTGACACGTTTCACTTGCCGTCATGCGATAAATCAAATGGAGCCTGTATCCCTCTCCTCCACCTAGTACTTATGCTATATACTATATGTGTGTATTCCTGAGATAACAGCTGCCAGCTGCGTTTAATGAACCAGCCACGCCCACGCCCACGCCTTTTGCCAAACTTTTTTGTCAGAGAAAACAAAGGAATAAAAAAATTTGAGACATTTCAAGGCCTCGAAGCTATTAATACCCAAACGAAAATTTTATATGAAAATAAGAAATTACCAATATATGATATTTTCAAGATGAGCTACATAACTTCTTAGAACAGTCCATTACCGAAAAACCATTAAATATTCACAATAATCTTGGAATTATTGCAGCAAATCACGACTTAAGAACATTGATTTAAGAGTTATTTTTATGCGACCATTCAAGTGATTATCCTTCATTTAACAATGATTTAACAGACAAAGCTGTTAACTTAAAATACCCTGAACTCCCTCTTTAAGGGTATTAAAAAAAAAATGTTGATGGTGGCGTCATAACTGTTGCTCTGCCTTTTTTCTCCTTATTGTGTTCATTATGAGCAACAACAAGAATCGAACGAAATAAAAGCCGGGGGGAAAACTCGAAAAATGACAGCACATTATTCTACATATAAATTTTCGTTTTCCTCCCTTTCACGCATCACAAATTTCGAGCATGCTTCATTGACTTTCGACTTCCTTACGGGTGTCCCCTGCACTCGCACTCGTATGGGATCCGGAATTTGGGCGATCGTCTTTTGGGCATTTCACGTAGTCAGCGCAAATGTAGGACGAGGTATTAATGACGGCTGTCTTAACCAACTGCGAGGCTCATGTATTCCACTCGGTTATTGTAACTAGAAAGTTCGGATGCAGCTTGCCAAGTGCAGAACAAAAGAAAACTCCAAAGTCGAGGGCATAGATAGATGGATGGATGGATGGATAGACGGTTGGGTGGGATCCTTGAACTATTTCCAAGGGAATTGCAAACTTTGCAAAGTAGTAAAAAGGCAGCAATAAAGAGGAAAGTCAAATATTGTTAGCAAAGATGTGATTGCTTGACAACCAAAAGTTTCCCTGGTTTTGGTTAATTGAAGTACTTCAATTATTAATAAATGGTCCATTGTTCGATGGCTATTACCAGTACATTACAGTTTCAATAAAAAAAAACACCCAACAACTGATAAATGAGCAACAGACAACAAATGACAAATCAAGTCAAATGGAAATGAAATAAAGGTTACAAGCGTAATGTCATTTGCGTTTTTTGGGGGGACGCACGTGAGCCAAACTTATCTCGATTCCTGCCATCTGCCGTTGAGTTAGGAGCCGGAACAGGAATAGGAACCCCGATTCATCCCCCTGAGCAATTCTCTGTGCAATTGACGATTGTCAAAAATTTGTCAGGGAGTACGTTTTTCCATCACCTTTGAATTTCCCACCGGCAAGGGGAAATCGTAAGCGACACTTGGGGGCAAATGTTGCCGAGGGAAATGGGCCAACACAAATCAACATAAATAGATGTATGATTGGCCTGGGCTCGTGTTTTTGGGGGCGAACAGGTGCAGCAGTTGCCAAAGTTACTGGGCATAAATCAGTAAGTTTAAAGAAAACAGCAGGTGCGGACTCTCCATATTGATTATCCCACTCTCCTTTCTGTCTAATCCACAGAGATTAAAATTAAATTCAGCTGAGAGTTTTGATGTTTTTTGTTAAAAAAAATATATAGATGGAGCAGATAAAAAATATTAATCTATTGGGTATTACAAAAATAGTTATTTTATTTATTTCCTGGAGAGAAAAGGTGTCAGTCTATACTGAACATAAATAACACATATTGCTAAATAGTTGATAGGATGTTTTAAATAATTAATTTATGATAGGCAGAATATTGTACTTACATTTTAAAATGATTAAATAAATAAAGGAGAATCTCTATAATCATTTTTGCATTACCAAAATTAATTCAATAATGTCGAAAAAAAATGGAATGAAAATCATTTAATTCAAATACTTTAATTTTTCCATATTAACATTAAATATTCTTTATTTCTTCAGGTTGACTTGAGGCACTTGAAGCAGACCGCCGATTCGGACAACATTGAGGTGGGCATTGACCTGCAGGACTACTACATCTCGGTGGAGTGGGACATCATGCGGGTGCCGGCGGTGCGGAATGAGAAGTTCTACAGCTGCTGCGAGGAACCCTACCTGGACATCGTGTTCAACCTGACGCTGCGCCGGAAGACACTCTTCTACACGGTCAACCTGATCATCCCCTGCGTGGGCATTTCGTTCCTCTCGGTGCTCGTCTTCTATCTGCCCAGCGATTCCGGCGAGAAGATCTCGCTCTGTATCAGCATCCTGCTCTCGCTCACTGTGTTCTTCCTCCTGCTCGCCGAGATCATTCCGCCGACCTCGTTGACGGTGCCGCTGCTCGGAAAGTATCTGCTCTTCACCATGATGCTTGTCACGCTATCCGTCGTGGTCACCATCGCTGTGCTCAATGTGAACTTCAGGTGGGTTAACCAGAATTTCTTATAAATTTTATACAACTTAAAACAATTTACATATATTTTGTAATTTGAAAAATACTTATCAATCCAGATTTATGTAATCTAATTAATTCCCTCCCATTTCCAGATCACCAGTCACACATCGTATGGCGCCGTGGGTGCAACGCCTGTTCATTCAGATCCTGCCGAAGCTGCTCTGCATTGAGCGGCCCAAGAAGGAGGAGCCCGAGGAGGACCAGCCGCCCGAAGTGCTCACCGATGTCTACCACCTGCCACCGGATGTGGACAAGTTTGTCAACTACGACTCAAAGCGTTTCAGCGGCGACTACGGCATTCCAGGTGGGTTAGAACTCCACAGCATACACCCCCCCTCCCCGCAAATCCTCCAATTACCTAACCACCGGGCGCCTTAACAATGGGATTCGTCTTACCGTAAGCCGGCACAGAGAAAATCCCCCGAAGAACAGGAGAAAGTTTTCTTCTATTTTCTCGGTCTGCTTGAGGCAAACTTTCTGTGTAGAACTTTACATCTTCGCCTTCGTCTTGGGCCGCTCCTGTAGATGCAGGGAAATTTATGCATGTTTTCAACTGGCTTTAGTGGGCACATTACCTACGGAGCAACGTGCAGCGTGCAGCGTGCAGCGTGCAACTTGCAACTTGCCAGTTTATATTCCATTTTAAATATGCACAACTACATTGAAATTATTTGCATCCAGACACACCACTTTACAATGCTGGATGATGCTGGAGGAGGGCAGCAGGGCAGCAGGGAGAAATAATTTATGACAATTAACAAGTGCAACGGCAAGGACGCTGGCAAAATGGAAAGTTTTTGGCCGCGAATAATAAGTTGCTGGGAATGGGTTTCGCATTACTTTGTCATTGCTGCCAACAACTCACAGCATTTAAATGAGTCATTAAAGTTTCCTGTAAAAATCGAAATTAGTTTTCTGCTCGCTCAAACTTCAATCAACTCGAGCCTTACACTGCGTATACGTAATATTACGTATCCGGCGCATCGATTTGTTTTCATAAATGGGTACGGAAATGGTCGCAGAGATGCACCATAAGCTCTCGTTCTTAGAATTTAATAATTTCCTCATTCAAGTGGCTTTTAAAAGGCGCAAGACAAAAAGCGAAACTGCAGCATGGAAATATAAAGGGGAAGTGCACGAAAGAAGCTGAAACTTTGAAATGGCTAAGCGAAATAAATGCAAAAACAGAATGCAGAAAACTATTTATTGAGTTTCCGTATTGTGTCCCCGGCTCTGTAGTCTGCACTGTAGTGCTACTGCTGTTGAGCTCCGCTCGAGGTTGAGGCTCCTTTGTCCGCTTCCACTTCCTTCGGGGACATTGTGCCAAGGAGAATTGCGCCAAAGACAAAGCAGTAAAGTTACAAATTGCATTTGCAACTTTATTTGCCTAATGCATTTAATGCTGGGCCTTACAGCGAACACAAATATTCGAGGGCCATTGATCAAACTTAAATCAGTCATGGTCCTGCATTGCGTATACTTAATATTGCGCATACCGAATTTGGATTATTTGCTAAACTTCCTTATTTATTTAAAGTTTTTCAGATGGCTGTTACTGATTTTTTATATTTTAAGCTTGAGCATTAAGTTAATGTTTGCCTAGGGAGTCTAATTTAAAATGGTTGATTTTGAATATTCCAAATATTTGGTACTGGTTATGATATTAAATATCAGACTGATTGAAATAGTCCTGACTAAAAAAATGTATTGCATTAGCATCTTAATTTGCCTAATGTATTTTATTACTTCAAACTTCAACTAGTCACTGTGCTAACATTGCGTATACTTAATATTGCGCATACGGTCATCGATTCATGTTCTCAGGTGTCTTGAGGTTTTTTCTGGAATTATATATTTCATTAAAACTTTTATATTGAGTTAATTTTTACCCAATAAGTTTTATTAATAATGGTTGATTAATATATCAGACTGATTTATTTTCAATAGTTCTGTCTAATTTAAGGCAATATAATTAATTTAATTGACATCTTTGTATGGCCAATGCATTTATTGCTGGGCTTTACTGCGAACACAAACTTTCGAGCGAAACTAATAGAACTTCAACTAGTCGCACTGCTAACATTGCGTATACTGAATATTGCACATACGGCCTTGAGATATATTTTCTCAACTTCCAAATTTGTTTGTGGTTTTTCATATAGCTTTTTCTGGTTTTTCATATTTATTTTAAACTTTGGTTTTGGGTTAATTTTTACCCAAGGATTCTAATTTTAAAAGAATTATTTATAAACCTATTCCATTAATATTTTCCAGCTCTACCCGCTTCGCACCGCTTCGATTTGGCCGCTGCGGGCGGGATTAGCGCCCATTGCTTCGGCGAACCGCCGCTGCCATCGTCACTGCCACTGCCGGGTGCTGATGACGATCTGTTCAGTCCCTCGGGCCTCAACGGGGACATCAGTCCCGGATGCTGTCCGGCTGCAGCAGCTGCGGCCGCCGCCGATCTCAGTCCCACATTCGAGAAGCCCTACGCCCGGGAAATGGAGAAGACCATCGAGGGGTCGCGCTTCATAGCACAGCATGTGAAAAACAAGGATAAATTTGAGAGTGTAAGTGTACTCAATCCTAATTATTCGCTAAGAGTTAAATTTTATATATAACCATTTATCAGTATAATACTGTTTTAAAACAGAAATTATAAAAAGCACATTAATTATCTAAACTGCTCAATTAAAACGTTTGCATATTAAAACTAATACTCTGATGTAACAAATACAAATAAACATAATTGAGTTAATTAAAATTCAATGAAGTTTACAGGCTTGAATGTAAATAGTTTCGAATAATTTAAATATGCAACGAATTATAATTAAAGCCCTAGCAAAAAAGCCAGGCTTATGTTTATTGGATGATTTGTTAATTAAACTTTTTATTATTCAAAAACTTAACAAGCTGATAATAAAGGGCTTGTTGAATACCTATTAAGTTTACTATAGAGTTTTAGGGATCCAAATTGCTGGCAATTGCCAAGTTGTTCTCTCTAAGAAGTGAAGATGCCAACTAATGTGAAAAGTTTTTAATACAATTTGTAAATTACCAAGTTAAAGAACTGTTCTTCAACTGCAAAATTAAATTATAATCAATTTAAAAATAGATTTCCAATTGTTTTTGGTTGCAAAACCACATTAAAGTTATTTTTGATGGCAAGTGTGGAATGCAATAATCCAAGTCCACACCTCTGTTCACAAAGAAAATTGTTGAATCATCCGCCTTCTATTCCCAATCAGATGCAATCATTGTCTGGCAGTCTGGCAGCTGCAACAAGCAGACCAAACCAATCCAAACCAATCCAGACCAGACCCAACCAGACCAAACCAAACCATTCCAGCCAGCATGTCTGGCCCTCTGTTTACGTCTGCTCTTGATAACCCGCATTAACTGCAGTCGGATGGGGTCCGATTTCCGCCCAGCCACCCAACTATAGAACCACCCATCCACCCACACCCACATCCAAGCACCCATCCTAAAAAAAATACCCAACCAGAGCCTGTTAAATCTCGTTGCCTGACTGCGCTTACTCTAATCAAAAATAGCAAACGAGAACTTTGGCGTTGGCGGTTCCTGTTTCGCCAGGAAGAGGGGCTCTCGGATCCACCAGGATGCTGATGCTGATGATGGTGGTGGTGGTGGTGCAAAGTGAAGGGCAATCGCGCTGTCGCCACCGCTGGAGTCGAGTGATTGAGTTGTTTGTGCGCAAATACGAGGAGTTTGCAACATGCGGTTGCACTGCTGTGCAGGGCAGTTTGCCATTTGCTGTCGGCGAAATGCTGAGGATGCAGTTCAGTCCGGGTTTTGGGGCTAGGTCCTGGAATTCCAGCTAGAATCGATGTTTGCTCTGGAACATTTCAATTTAAATGGTTTGTCCGCACCGCAAATCTGAATTAGATCTGCCAAAAGCCGTTTTATTAGTTTTCGAATGTTGGCCAAATGATTGATGGCCGAGGCCACGCAGCGAACATTTTGGATATTCCAACAATTTAGTACTGATTATGACATTCTACATCAGATTCATTAATTGGAAATAGTTTTGACTAAATGAAGACAGTGAAATTTATTTTTTTTTAATTTATATTTTAGCGCCTAAAAACTTTTCTAGTGTTTCAATCTGTCAGTTTTATATTAGTCATTGTACATTTTACAATTGCTTTCTTTTATTAAAGAATTACTTAACCCATA
Source organism: Drosophila setifemur (assembly GCA_021224005.1). Classification (NCBI taxonomy): domain Eukaryota; kingdom Metazoa; phylum Arthropoda; class Insecta; order Diptera; family Drosophilidae; genus Drosophila; species Drosophila setifemur. The sequence continues at coordinate 24,473,122 of JAJJHY010008598.1, read as the reverse complement.
GGAAAAGCAATTGATTATTTACTTATTGCTGTCAAAATATTTTCATAAACACAATTAAACAAAATTTATAAATTAACTTCCGAATCTTTGATGTCTCTTAAAATATAAACAGTGTTAAAAAAATATCAAAATTAATAGATTTATTTTGATTGTAAAAATCAGTCGTTCATTGTTAGAAACAAACCTATTTAAAACTAAATATCCATAAATATTTAAAAGATCATCTTATAAAAAACAAAAGATATTTTCTAAAAATCCCGTACTTATTCCAAATTTTGTATCTTGCAGGTTGAGGAGGACTGGAAGTACGTTGCCATGGTCTTGGATCGTATGTTCCTGTGGATCTTCGCAATCGCTTGCGTGGTCGGAACAGCTCTGATTATTTTGCAGGCTCCCAGCTTGTACGATCAATCGCAGCCGATTGACATACTCTACTCGAAGATTGCCAAGAAGAAGTTCGAGCTGCTCAAGATGGGCAGCGACAACACCTTATAGCGTCCACTTGGGTTCGCGGCCGGCTGGTGGAATTTGATCATCAGCTCGCTGCGGACCCTGTTCGCCGCTCGTGACGACGATCGTGGATAATATACGATGAGCCAGACCATGAGTGTTTCCTTGGGGCTGCACAACACGAACAGCAGCGACGGCGATGGCAGTGGCAGTGCCATCGGCAGTGTTGTTAACCACACCGGAAGCGCCAACGAAACGGATGTCTCATGGAGTCCATCGTAAGACACGAGGCGAGTGAAGCGGACATTGCGAAATAAATTGAATGTGGAATCGAAGTGGATGACGGACATGTTTTTGGAGCAGTTGATCAAAATATGTATGTAATGTAATGCAAGGATGTTGTAGTGTTGATTAACCGCGACAGTGTTGGACAGTAACAGTGTTGGCAAGTTCCGAATGCAGGAAGCCGGAAGCTCGGAGCGGAGCTGTACTTAGTTCGTAAGGTTTTTTGATGTATGATTCGATTGTGGGTCGAGGAAAATCGCGGTTCAGGTAGTTCAGAGGTCACTGTGATGATCCCTGGACCAGTGTTGTATAAAGCGTAAGAGTTTTGTAATTTATATTGTATTTTTGAGCGCCAAAAAGTTCCTTGTTACATCTTTTAGTTTTAATGTTTCACACAACACACACACACACACAGAAAAAACCAACAACAACAACCAAAGGACAACAAAAAAAAACCAACAAAAATGGAAATGTTTTAAAACTGCATTTTAAATTTAAATCTGACTGCATGTGTTCAGTGTATAAGTGTGCGTGTGAGATAGTGTGAGTGCGAGCGTGTCAATATATATATACATATGATAACAAAAATAAATTTTAATTGTTTATTTATTTGTGCATATTTTCCACATTATTTTTAGCAACGCAAGCAAGCAACAAACAAACAAACAAAAAAAAACACAGATAAATTTCGCCCATGCCGAATGGGTAAAATTGAATCGCATTACGATTACAATCTATTTTTAGCATAAATAAGTAAAATGAATACGATAAACTACATTTAATTAGGCCATAAGTCGTAACTAGTTGTAGCTAAGCAAATATAGTATTGCATCAAATTTAATATTAAAAAAAAAAAAAACAAACACGAAGCCCGATCGCTTGCCGCAAGGCAACTCGGTTCGTAGGAAGCGCGAAATTCTGAATTAAAATTTAGTTGAATGTCGGATATAAGCAAGACGTCGTCACATTTTTAAAGCCACACATTTTTACCAACAACCACACACAGCCAACACACCCCACACACACACACACATAAATATATCTAGATTATATCGGACAAGCATACATATAACTATGGTATATATAGAGTACGTATCTATAGGACTGCAGATAGTCAAATCACAATCACAAGCAAAAACAAAAAAACACAAAACAATTTCAATTAAAAACACAACGCACACAAACAGACGAGCAACAATAACTAAAGCGAATTGGCATTTTGCGTGCACATTGTTTGTTTAATTTGAGGCAATTTTAATCAATTAAATTATTGCGTATAATACAAATTCCATTTTCACTCGGCACTCGGTTTTCATAGCATTCTGATTGTTTTCCTTTCCTTTGCCACTGCCACTGCAGATGCAGTTCGGCCATAGTTGGTGTTTGTGTTTCTGTTGTGTTGTGTTTGTTTGCCGGTAGATCCTGGTCGGTCTCTTAACCCTCCACCGCCGACGCTCACTTAACCCTCGACTGCTTTGTTGTAGTCCTCGTAGTTCTGCGCACTCATTATGCATTCAACGGAGCATGCGGAGCGTTCAGAAACCTTTGGCAAGTTCAATTTAAAATAAAACTTTTTAATTACTTTCAACGGGCCACGCGAGTGCTGTTCTGAGTTCTGGCCATTCCAATAGCCTCGCTTGAGTGCCGCCGCACAGAAAACACCTTCAATTTAAATGCCAAAGCAAACGAAACTTGCCACAAGGTTGGCAGGGGGCTGGCCACGCCCATCTCACAACTCCCAAGCTCCCAAACTCCCTGCCACCCCCTCATTTCTGCCTTTGCATTTTTAAATGATTTCGCAAAAGTTTTTGCCACTAAAGCAACAAGAACAGTAAACATTAAGCACACGCGAAAGATGCCGCGGGGCGTGGCACCACCAGAAGGCATGCAACAAATTAAGTGTGGAATGCAATTCGCCATTTTAGGTGGTACATGTGTGCACTGGAACAAAAATGTATGGCAAATAAAAATAACTGAGATTATTCGTTCATATTTCATTTTACTAACAGTTCACATCCCTCTGAACCGTTTATCTGAGGATCCCTTTTAGGGAGGAAATCAATCCCGGTTTATATATTTCTGAAATGCAATTTAATAGTTTTTCTCTCAGTGCGATTAGTTCATAAAAAGCTTACTCTTAACAAATATGCACACTCCTCCAGATGGCCGAGGCACATACATATATATCATGCAAAAGTTGGCGAACACAAGTGAAATCTGCACAAACTATTAGCAAAGAATGTCGCTAAAAGCGACAAGGGCAACCCTGCGTAGAATATCAGGGTTGTCAAGCTGCCGGCGTGTTGCTTATTGTTTGTATGTTGCCGATTTTGTTGCTGGGGCAGGCTTTTGTGCGTGCGAACCGGCAGAAGTTTAATTAAAATTCCTAATCGAAAATATTCAACATTTGTGAATGTGAATTAATTAAAATAGTTTGCCAAGCCAACGATTGTGGCACAGTTTGAGACTGGAGCAGAAGCTGTGGGGCAAGTGGGGCAGTGGCACATGGGGATGGGGGAGAGCAAAGGAAGCTGGAGGTAATGATATATTATTTCGTATTCGTATAGTGAGAGGAAAATATACAAAATTGGATGGTTTACCCATTAAAGCTTTAGTTTGAGTTAATTTCATTCACATTCATTAGATATATTCGCACGCAAAAACACATAAACACAAACAAAAACACATTAGGTATATGTAAAAGATAACTGTAACGAAAATATTTAAATAGCGAATGCCGTTTTGGGTGTATTAAAATGTAAAGTACATAAAAATCAACAGTTAACATTTTTTAAATATTTAGCTATTAAACTAAACTAAACGTAATATAAAGCCTATACAATAAACGATGGAATATCATAAATCAAGTAATTAAATACGAAAGCCAAACTAAAACTTAAATTTAAAGCAATCGAATCACACACACACACACACAAAAATAAAAATGTTAAAATGAACAATGCAAAATGCAGCAACAAAATCCACACAGAGAGCGCAAAATTCCAATGCAAATAAAAACGTACACACGCAATATCAAGTTATAATTGTGCATCAAATATTAAAAGTATTAAACTGAGCTTATAAAATTTAAACTTAACAAAATGACACACAAAAAGTTGCCAACAGAAATGAGGAAACAAGAGGGAGAGGCTATTTGACAACATTCTCGACTTCCGTTTTGCAAAAAAAAAAAAGTATAATAAAAAGTCTGAAAACAAAAATAAATGCGATATACAAAAAAAGAGGCATATTTAAATGCATAGAATATGAAACACAACACATGACACCTATTAAAATGCAAAACAGAAAATTCGATAACACATGACAGCGGCGAAAAATACGAAAAATACGGAAAAAAATTACAAATTTACAGGGGGCTACGGGGATATTCAATAAAACGGACACAACGTCTAATTTAAAATGAAAACCCCAACCCAAAATCACAAATATGAAAATACGAAATATATTTTCAGCTTTTAGTTCCTGGGCCTAAAAGGGCCCATAAGAAACTTTCAACTTTTCTGGTGTGACCTGTAAATATTACAACATATTGGTATAACAATTTTTATAGGCTTTAAATATATATTTTTTTTGAATTAATTGAATTTCGTCTAATCATTTAAGGTTCTGATTATTAAAATTCGAAAATATATATACATTTTGATTTATTGCAAAACAATTGTTCAATCAAATCGTGTATTGTAAGCTTTTTAATTTATAAATATTGTGTACAAACTTCCAGCTTAACAAATCCTTTGTTATAGTTTTAGACAATCAACTATTAAAATATATATTGAAAGCAGCAAAGCGAAATGAAAACAAAGAACTAATGACAAGTAAATGGCGTAACTTTTCTGTGAATAAAACAAGAACTAAACGAGAAAATATAATCCCTAAAAACATTAATGCATATTTAAATTTAATGACATTATGGAAAATCAAATAGCGAGAGGCGAGGAGCGAGAAAGAACAATTAGACAAAATTCATTTCAAGAACAAAAAAACATTTTTGTAAATTGTTTCACTTGGGAAATCGACACGCTAAAGCAAAACTAAACAAATAGAGAAAAACAAATGCAAATCGTTTTACTAAATAATGCAAAACACAAGGAACGAAAAGAATGGAGACACTCGAGAAAACGAAATTGAATTAAAGTCAAATACATAGAAGTGTATATGCTCTCATTGGTTGTGTTTTTAGGTTATAAACAAATAGGTTTGGCTCTGTGTGGGTGGGTGTGTGAGCGTGTGGGTGTGTTGCTTCAACACACACATACCAACACACACACACACGGCACGAACAAACAAAACAGACAAACAAACAATCGTTCATTCAATCACTCTACCAGTCTATCGGTCTATCAGTCGATCAGATTCATTCTTGTACAGTTCATTTTCACATTGATTCATTAATATTAACGGATTAAATTTAACTTTAAATTTAGCTACCGTAAAACCGCAAAATATCGCGTTTAACTGTACATTATGCTAATAATGTCGAATACTTTGAATTTGCCTTTTTAAATCGCGCTCTTGGGTTTCCATCATTAGTGTTTTTGTTTCTAGCTAAATGTTTAGCCCGCTTAATATACAAAAAGAAAAAAACAAAAACAAAAATTAGGTAATCGAGAAGAAACCATGTAATTTAAATACTGCCACAAATAAGACGAAATGGAATGCAAATAGTACATATAAAAATATACACATATATATGTATCATCTATATATGATGCGAGAACGAGTATAATTGATATACGAACTAGTTAAGAGCAAACAATTTTTCGGAGTGTGTCCATTTGCAAAAAAATAAAAATAAAATAAAAAAACATTAACAAAAACAAAAAATCACAAATGAAAAATAAAATAAGGCCACTCAAACTAGTCAAGTTAGGATAGAACACGAGGATCGGGGCTCCAAGTTAACATTGAGGCTAAGTACTAACTATTTAGGAATAACAAAAAGTAAATTAGTCTCTGTATATATTTAAACTAACCAGAAACCACACACACACACACACACACAGCAATGCATTCACAGACAGCACACAGTTGATGCAGTTCATCCCTGTATATATATATTACTATATGAAAATGTATTGTGAGGCTACCGCCGATCCATCATTGATTGATCATTCAGCAAGCGAAAAGAATTTATTTCAAGTACAATTCATTCCTCGATTACAGTTACAGCCGACAACGAATCAAATTGATAGAAAACAACAAACAATCTTAGCTAAAGCACTGGAAAAGGAAAACCCTCGAGGAAATTTGTGACGAGTTGGCAAAATGAGATGCCCCGAAAAACAGGATGTAACAGGACACTTACCAGAGTTTCGTAATTGCTTACAATTGACGGAGGGCACTCGTTCAATGCAGAAACGTGTTTCATTTTAGCAAATCAAACAAACGAAAGACAATTTTAAGGCCACTCACACTTTAGCACTAAACAAATATCATAATTAGTTAAGCGCGAAATAGTTATTAAACAAAATATATGAAAAACAACCAAAGTGAACGGAAAACAAAAAATAACAACAAAAACTAAAATAATTACGATGTAAACAGGAAATTGAGGTATTTGATAAATATGCGGCTTGACCCTGAGATTCAAAAAACATAAAATCGTATGTCTTCCAATCAAAGGTCGTCTTTTGTAGCAAACACAACAAGAATCAAAGTCTGCGTATTGCTAAAGAAAAACAAGTAAAAAACATAACAATTTGGAAGCAACTGTGGAGCTGGTTTTAGCGCAGAAATGCACCGAAACACACAAACACACACTTAAAACTCGGAAATTAAAGCCCAACACCCACACCATCAAACGCTTTTACACACACACACACTCGACACTCGAACACTCCAACACTGCACTGCGAAGTCATTGCCTACTTTTAGGGATAGCAAACAACATTAAAAAAACAACATTCAGGCTCGTTGTCACTTGAACTCTCCTTGCCCCACAATTCAGTTCCCAGCAAACTAATCAAGTACCTGACAATAGATGAACTACACCTTTCCAGAACTTCTCATCGCATCACGCCAGTCCACGAACCGCGCTCGTCCTGTACAGATACAGATGCCAAACGTTTAATGTCCGATTCGGCCAACCAGTCAGCTAAAATAACTAAATAAAAATACGAGGCACACACGAAAACACACATAAGTGAATTCATTAAAAACGGTTTCAATGACAGCTAAAACAAATTCAGACATCGACACACATCGTACACGAGTCGGAGCCACAGAGCCACGGAGCCATGGAGCCACCTTTGACCTGGCATGATTTTTGTGGCAGCCGTGCAATTAATCGAATTTGAAATGCTTTCCCATGCGTTCATTAACAACCACACACGACTTTTGTAAAATATTTCCCAAGAGCAGGAGCCATCTAATTTAAGGACCTTGAATTCCCAGAACATTTTCGAGGAGTTCTCAAATCGTTTTTCGAACAAAATCGCAGATCACACTCACTCACCCACTGAAACACACACACAGATCCACAAGAAAAAATGCAAATATTTAATGCTTGTATGTATGTGTATGAATCCGTGTGAATGGCATTGCATGTGTGTGTGTGCGTGTGTGTGTGCGAGATAAAGCCAAAAATCAAATGTGTAAATTTATAAACTATAAGCCAACCCACGTACATACGGCAAATACTAACTATATACGTGTATTTCAGAGTATATGGTATTTAGACATAATAGTTATACATATATACACCGATATGTATATTTTTTGTATTAACTGTTAGGTGCCGTTAGATTTTAAGGGCTTTCGTTGCAACTTTTTGTGTACATTTTCTTTCAATTCGTTCGATCAAGGTATTAAATCAATTTTAGCATCAAGATTTTTAACTTCAAACCAAAGAAAATGGCAAATCTTAAAATATTGCAACTCACTGGGGAAAACAACACCACGAATATTAAAGTTAAAGGTAAAACGGCCTACGGGTTAAACTAACGACAATTTGCTCAACAAATAAACTTAAAACATAAAACATAAAAAAGAAAAGAAAATCAAATAAAAACGAGGAAAAAAACATTAATAATAAATATACATACATATACGCAGTAAATTAAAGCCAGATATAAATGTAATGTACGAAATCAACATTTAGTTAGGCGCCCGAAAATGCGCTCACTAAAAATTCTACATGATGAATCAATTTTAACTAAATTGAAAATTTAGTTAAATGGAATGGCATAACGTAAGTAACGTAAGCTAAGTAACGGTAATCCATGAAAAAGTTATGTAAAATATTTGCAACTAAAACATAACGAGATCTAAGAGTAGGCTAAGCTAACTTTGACACTTTGCAATTCAATGCAAGATCAGCGGCAAGCAAATCCAAAAGATCCAAAAGATCCAAAAAGAAAAAAGAAATTTGTGCATCAGTATTTCAAATAAATGTGACACAATACTTAAATTTAAACGAAAGGCGTTGCATTTACATTTCACGTAAACAAAGGAATACATAATAAAAATACATGCGTAAAACATATATATATATATATATATAAACACTATATATATTAAATATATATATTCGAAACTCTCTTGAACAACAACAACAACCACACTGCAAACATATTACATAACAAGCCAGAATTACATTCACCAGCAGCCAGCAAGCAAACAATTGAAAACATTGAAAATTGATCAAAAATTAACAGAACATTAAAACGTAAAAAAAAAATTAACAAATTAATAGAACAAAAGTAACTATGTTCACTAACACAATAATGTAAAACCAAAAAAAAAAACAAATGAAAATGCATTAAAAGTTAAATGTAAGACACTAAATAACGAACTTAAGCTAAACGCAAACCAAAAAAAAAAAAACAAATATAAAAAATAATAGCAACAATTGCGAAAAGATAACACTAAAATTGAAAACAATTAAAAAAAAAAACGACAACACATTAAAAACGAGAAAACAATTACTATATAAATAAATGTTACGCGTTATTAAATAAAGAAGAATGAAAATAATTTGTTTTAAAAAAATTCCAACTGTCTTTTATTCAATATTTTTGTTAAAAGGGGGAATACTGGGTAAATGGTTCTTTGGTATATTGAGCTATATATATTTTTCAGATATTTTATGGTTTATTAACTTTACAGAATCCTTAAAAAATTTGGATGGAACCCATCAACTGATTTTTTTTTGTTTTAAGTATATTTTCTCCCATAAAAAGGTGAACAAACAATAATCAATGATTTGTATAGCAGTATTTAATTTTTCCAATCCAATTAATATAGCATTCACATATAGTTTAATGAACTAAACTTGGTGGTAGTGGCTGCCATATACTTTCCAAGGGCCAGGGCCAGTAGCGAAAACTGACACTCCGGATAGATCTCGTGACACTCACGTGAATTCCGCTTGGAGCGCCGGAAAATGCGGTCGTACTGATGATGGGCCTGAGGCTCCTGGGCATCCACCGGCGTGGAGGGCAGGCTGAAGACAGTCCGGACCAGCTCATGCACCATATTCCCGCGCTGGTGAGACGGAAGCATGAACCTGGCACTTTCGCAGAGAGCTCGAGCCACGCAGGAATGGCCATTGAAACCCATGCTGAAATAAATATTTAAAAAATATATATTTAGTTGCATATATTCAATATTATTTTTAATAAAAAATAAATATATTTATTTTTGTATACATGATGTTTAAATGAATTGTTCATTTTTAAGTGAAACTGCAATCTACAAAAATATATTTTAAAACTTCACCTTTAAGTCCAACTTGAAATATATCAATTTAAAAGTACTACTTTATGTTTTTTAAATGCAATATTTTAATTCCCGACACTAAATAAACCTCTAAAATAAAATCTACTATTAAAGATTTTTAAAATATCATTACCACTCACCTATTAAATATCGACTGGACCTCATCGTAGAAGGCTCTCCTTGAACGCCTCTTGATGGTGTCCTTGGCCAGGGTGGCGTTCAGTCCATGGGCATGCTGGATGACCCACTGGTGGTTGGGCAGATCGTAGGCCACGCCCCAGTTGACAGCCCAGCTGAGATAGTCCACATCGGGATTACCAATCATTCCGATTGTCATGCAAATGGCTCCCTGGAGGGAAAATGGACGATTAAGAATTTTCACCACATGGCCACCACCCACGTGGAACACTCACACCGATACCGAGGCGCCTTCCGGAAATGCCAGATATCGTTTCTGACGGCGCAGGACTTTCGTCACCGCCCGAGTCTGGTCCGTCACCTGACCTGGCACCAGTTCCTGCACCTGTGATTGAACCTGGACGATGGCCATGAAGCTTACAGCCATCATCAGATGGCAATTATAGGTGGAAGAGAGTCGCATTCTGTCGGCTGGGCGTTCCACTGGAAACTGAATGGAGAACCCAAAACCCAGAGCCATCCGAGGTTTCGCGGCTTATTAGCTCAAGTTTCTCTGTTGATTGCTCTGATTAGCGCCTGCCTGCAAAGTCTCCTACAACGGCGTGCTATTAACAACTACCCATTGTCAATTGTCAGCGGGTTTTTATCCAGTCCTCCGACTCCAGTCCAGAAGCTTGTCAACACGGCCAACACTGATTGCTGTAGCATGTAAATTTCTGTCAACAGTGGGAAATACTCTTGTTTTGTTTCCATTTCCACTCCAATTGTCAGCGTTGTAAAGTGAAAAACAAACAGCACAAATTATGGAATTTACAGGGCATCTCCCTGGGCTCACTCCTCCTCCAGTGGGATCCAGTCAAAACAGCTACACCCTACCCTAGTTCGAATGAAAGGCCTGGAGTCATAAATTAATTATTCGATTGCAAAAAGGCATTACAATAGTTTTATTTTGTTGCTCATCACTTAATACTAATTGATGAACTCATATGCACGTCACTTTTCGTGGAAGGGCGCAACCAAATGGTCGAAAAAAATTGTCAATAAAATTGTGAATGCTCGTGTATTTACTTAATTTTTCAGGCAACTTTTTGTTCTGACACACAATAAAATACATTTTTTACTCATCAATTTATGCACGCAGTTTTAATATATATGTTTGTTCGTTGGGCTGTGGCAATATTATAGGATTTTTAAAGCCAAATGTGCGATGATATTTATTTTTTGGCACTGCCTCCAGACTCGACAAATTTAGTAGCTTTGCATAAATTTCGTCGGATTTAAAATAATTTAATTAAAATATGAGTGCAGTATATTATTTTTCCCAATTTAAAATATATTCCAATCCATTAAAAACTAAATAACAAAAATAAACCCCCATTTGATTTAATTGTTCTATGAGTTATGTGAGATATTTTTTTTTTATTTTTCACTTTCTTTTATTACAAATTCATTGCGAATACATCACATTCCTTTAACAGAGGCAGACAGAGTGTCCGAGCATTTAACTGGCGCCCAAAACCGATTCGTTGCCCAGTCCGATAAATTCAGTTTCATGTTTTCCTTATTTTGGCCTTTATTTAATCAACGCGCATATTTCGAATGGAACCGTTCGCTCAACAGCAGCAAAAAACTCTGCCGACAATGGGGCCCGTACAGATTGGCGCATTCGTGGAGCGAGTGGCCGGCGGTGAAGGCCTCCCGATACTTGGGCTTATGTGCAATCTCCGGATGCACGTAGCGCAGCATGATGCGGAAGATATCGTGGAAGAGCGTTAAGCCCGGCGGAGCCAGCAGATGACGCGCCTCGCACAGCGTCCGCATGATGCAGTACCTCGGTTCGTAATTAAACCTGCATGGTTGACCAAATGGTTTAATGAATTTACTTTAAAAATTAACACACAACTTGGAGTGTTTTGGAAACTGCCCAATAATAATAGCAATAACTAATATATCTAAGAGTACACTATTTATGCATTTATTGTAAAATAAATCCTGCATCTTTCCTATATTATCCCCTATATTCCATCTCTACAATTTACTAATTAAAATGTATTTTAACCTGGTTTAACATGATGATTTCATGAATTTACTTAAAACTGGCTACAAAACTGGGAATATTTTGGAAACTGCTTTTCCAAATTTGGTTAAAAAAAAAGTACACTTCTAGGGCCTTAAATTTATTTTAAAAAAAATGTATCTACTTATTTCCTTTATTATCCTTATTGTTAATTTAAAAATGCTGTAGTGCTACTTTATTCTATTGCCTTTAATTAACTATTTTAAATTTATTTTAGGCTTCATGGTTTGCCAAATGGCTTAATGCATTTATTTTAAAAATGAACACAAAACTCGGAATGTTTTGGAAATTGCTTTTTAAATGTAATTTAAGAAAATATAAGTACTTAAAATTATAGAAACAATTATCATAAAATTATCACAATAATCACATTTCACTAGAATTTAATATAGTACACTACTAAAGTACTATTATTTTAAAAAAAGATTTACCTAAAACTTTCCTATATTATCCTTGGTCTTAGTTTAATATTTTGTATCCATCCCTACAATTTACAGTTTAAAATATATTTAAACCTGCATGGTTTAATGAACGTACTTAAAAATGTATACAAGACTCTGCATATTAAAAAAAACGCATTTGCCCAAGGGTGAAAATATAAGCACCTAAAATTACTACTAAAATTTAATTAATCTCTGTAAAATTTCAGAGGGGCCCCGAATTTGTTTTAAAATATCTACATGAATCTACATCTTTCCTTTATTATCCCTATAACAAACTATTTAAAATGTATTTACTTATTTCAATGGAAGTACTCACATGGTGGCCATCATGCTAACCAGATCAAAGAGCATTCCATGAGGATTCTGGGCGTCGTTGAACACCTTTTTTCCCTTGCGCTCCAACTCCCGCCTAAGACGCCGGGACATGACCGATGGTCGGCAGTAGTAGGTGCCATACATATCCTTAACCAGGTGCGAGGACGGACATCCTGCCTGCCGCTGGTGCGAATAAGACTTGCGACGATTCAGCGTGGGAATGCCTTGCGGGTAGGCAAAGTAAAAGGATTGGATGGGATCAGAGGGGTTGAGGGGCACAATCACGGGCTGTGGCTGCAGACCAGCAGGTGTGCCTAGACCTGGAGGTGGCGGTGGTGGAGGTGGTGGAGGCGGCGGCGGTGGAGGAGGAGGGGGAGGAAGTGGCTTGACTTTCGGTTTGCCAACACGACGGGGTATCCAATCCTCCACGGCAGCCGGCAGCTCGTACAGACTGGTCATCTCGGCGATCCAAAGCAATCCCCTGGGAATGGTTTCCATAATAGCCTTGGCACAATTTCCCGTGACCTGTGATCAAATATGAATATATATATTATATTTTTACAATCCTTCCCAACTCACGGTCAATGAGGCGCCCAACTCGAAAGTGAGCCACCGCTTTTGGCGATGCAGCAGATGACTCTTGTCCAGCATATGTGTGACGCCTCTGCATCTTAAATCCGAGCAGGCGAGATCTGACCGATTGCCTGCCGAGGCACAAGTCCCCAGGAAGGCCACCAGGATCAGTCTAAGCCAAATTAAATTAACCATAGCGTTTCTAGCGGAGCTCAATGAGAAACTGAAGAACTGGACAGAGCTCCAGATGGAAAGAGTGGTTCGCGTGGCTCATTAATTTGGCCTAAAGCGTGTCTTGACCGCATTGCAAGCTGCTGTTTGGCCAAGGCATTACTTGGAAATGGGTCACTTGGCGGGGTTCTAATTCAATTAACAAGTTGGCATTTTGATAGAACGCCGAAAGACAAAAGATGAGATGAGCGACTTGACTGGGTTAAATCAATGGCCAAAAATTTTAAAGTCAGTTGAAAAGATGTCTACAACTTGGCTGATACCGCTGCTCCACATCGCAGCATTTCTCTTGGGTGAATGCCAGAGCGAATCGCTAGAATCGCTGGATATATTTGCTTCGCCAGCGAGTCACGCAGCCGGCAAAGTCAACAATGTCACGCTGACTCCGCCAGGACTCGTCACACAGGAGGAGACGGAGACGGAGCTCGACTTCGACCAGGACCCATTGACACCACATGCGGCCCCATCGTCGCAGCGGAAACTCTCGAGAGGAAAGCGTTTTGTGGCCTTTCCCCAGGGTTCATCAGCTTCGGTAAGTCAATGAACTAACGAACGAGATGCGGCACACTTGCCGTCTCTTTCTACACTGAAAGAAAATTTGATATTATTTTCAAATCGATGATGGAGATTGGTGCTAAAAAAATAGGTTTGATTTTGCGGTTGGATATAAATTATATTATAATAAATAAAATTTATTGATTTTCATTAGAGATAAAAGTACTACATAGTAGTTATATTTGTTATTATAATTTATTTTACTTTTAATTTCTTAAAGATATATCTGAAAAACACTACAATAAATAAGAAAAACAATACCCTATAATTANATACAATTTCTCAAAACAGATATCAAAATATTGTATGCATAAACCAAATCAATATAAGATATTATCGGACTTAAATTGTAATATTTTAGGGAGCTGTCTGTCTGACCACCGGTGTCATCGGCAATCCCAATCTCCTGTACCTCAGTTTGGGCATCAATTGGGGCGTTGCCTACGATCTGCCCAATGTCACCTGGGTGCTGCAGAATGCCCATGGATGGACCACAAAGAAGTCGGCCAAGGCGCAAATCAAACGCAGACATCGACGTGAGCTCTACGGTCGTTTGGAGACCATGATAGACAGGTGAGTGGGTCCTGGGTCCTGGATTCTGGATGCTGGTTTCTGGATGCTGGTTGCTAAGGGTGCTTACCTTGGGTCAACGGCCCTTGACCACCAATTGAAGTGTCTTTCTGTGTGAACATTTCACCAAATTTTGTGGGCTGTGATTTTTTACAAGATTTTTAACTATTTGTAAAGTTGTTCTCAGAATTAAGACTCACAAATAATTCAATGAAGTATCTTGGAAGCTGGTCTTTTGTATTTGGGTTTGAATATTTGTCAAACTTAAGGATACAAGTGTGAAGAGCATCTAAGAACTTAAATGCAAATACAATAAAAACATCTGAAAAATGACTGAAAATTCATTAAAGAAATAAACATTTTATTAGATAGAAATACGATTTAAGGAAGCATTTCTAAATGTAGCTAAATTGTTTTATTTATTTTATATAATCTTGATTTTATAATACGAAATTTATCTATTATATTTGCCAATAACAAACAAAGAAATTAATTCGTACAAATTCCCAGCGCAATTTTTTTTTAATATTACTTATTTGTATCTTTACTTTAACGTGACAATCTTCCACCTTTAATGAATAACAATTCCTTATAATTCCGAACCGCACTGTACGAATCATATGTAGATACGTTCCGGGGCTCAAGGAGCAGGCTCCTCCATCCTCCGAGCCGCTCATCTGGGTGTGTCTGTGCCAAAATCAGCCAAGCCACTTGGCTTATCACGCACAGTGCGACCGAGAAAACTTCGCACCCGAAGTGGTCGTTGTCCCTACCCACCCACACTGCCACGCCCCCGCCCCCGCCCTTTTAGGAGGGGAATGCGTGCTCTTGGCATAATAATAAAATGTTGGTATTTTATATTAGCATTTAAATTGGCTTTTTGTATGCTTCGGAAATAGTTTAATATCCGCAGAGGACGAGTCTGAGTCCTGAGTTCAGAGTCTGCGGTTCGGCAACTTTAACTTGAAGCCGATGGGAAAAATGCATAACAAATTAGGCCGTAATTGGGGGAGAGTTATGTGGCGGGTCCCTGTTAAACTATCTGCAATCTGTAAAATGTCCCCCCACACCTCCTACACTCCATCCACGCACAAATTCCGAGATATACAAGAGGATACTGTGACAGGCATTGTCATGGTAATCAAAGGACTTGGGGTGGCCCCTTTTCGATGTCGAATTTCTGCCTCAATTCCACATCCCCAGCTAAGCTTCAAGTGGTCGTCAAAAAGTTGCCATATTCGTCCTTCGCACGGCTTTCAGCTTTGGCTTTGGCATCAGCTCCGACTTTGGCTTTCAGCTTTGGCTTTGGTTTCGATTCGGTTTTGACCTTAACACGGCTCACGTGTCGAGAATTTGGTGTCTTGTGTGTGTGCTCTCGCTCGTCTTGTGTTTCATGATTGTTTTCCCTCGATTGGTTTCGCTTTTCGATTGTCTGTTTTGCTTAGCCCCTCACAATTGATGCCCGGCAATTTTCCCACTGACTTCTGGCATTGGCTCCTTCTGCTTTACGAGCGTTTTTCCCTCTAATGGGTCAGCTAAGCGCCTCGCCTCCACCCCGACCTCAATTGGCTCCATCCGATCCGGGAATGGTGTGTGTGTATCTGTGGAATATGCCAGTCTTTGTGAATACGTTGAATGCCCTGTGGGGTTAATGAAGTTGTTTGTTTGTTTGTTCGCCTGTCTCCCAGGCCGCAGCATTCAAGTTGACAGGAGCAGCAGAAGCAGCAGCAACAAAAGCAGCAGACCGAGAGCTGAAAAGTTTTCCCGCCCACAAATGAAATGTCCCTTGGATATTATACTATTTATATGCCCCACACCTCCTCCAATCAGTTCATTACGCGGCAATTCCCCCTTGGAATCCGATGCCACACACGGAAAACAAATTAAATGCGTTCCGTAATTTGAAATTCGAAATAAGTATTTTATATATGTATCTTTAAAATTCAATGCTATTTGGATTACCGGCAAATTGTATTTATTAATATGAGAATATTTTTACTTTTTAATAGCCATTTCGTTTTTGGATTTAATGTATATATAAGAAGCATGAAACAGTACAGAAATAATTCAATTATTAAAGTTTTATATTGTATTTAAGTAGGTTTAATATGCATTGCTCACATTTCCGAACAAATTTTGGCTTAACGAAAT
Organism: Drosophila setifemur; assembly: GCA_021224005.1. NCBI lineage: Eukaryota > Metazoa > Arthropoda > Insecta > Diptera > Drosophilidae > Drosophila > Drosophila setifemur. Next base: position 24,456,595 of record JAJJHY010008598.1, on the reverse strand, counting down.
GCTAAACTGGGAAATCTTTAAATATATATATATAATATGTTCACTGATGTAAGCTAAATATAGGGGATTCTTAGTGAAAAACCCTTTTCCAAATTACAATTGGAAAAACATTTTGAAAGCCTTTTGCTCATATTAGCATGCAATTAAGATATTGTCAGTTTTCATCAACAATACACTTTTGTGGAATTAATTAAATGATTGTTCAATAAAATCATTTCACTTTAAATACATTGAGGGCTTAACCGATGTGTTCTGAGTTTTCCCCGTGGCAAATATGGACACGAGTTTCCATGCAGCCCCATCGATCTCTGTCATCGCATCTTTGACTTTGCACAGGCACTCGACCTTTCGCTTGGCATCGACAGGTGCAAATACAGGTGCAAATGCAGCAGGTGCATGTGCAGGCAATTCAATTAAGTCGCACTACCCACCTGCAGAACCCTCCCTCCGCCAGGCTTTTGGGCCTTTGCCATGTTTATTGTAAACGTGACTGCTGCAAGTGTCTGGAGAAGCATTCTAAAACGTTAACTGACAATTGACACATTTGCACTTTGGCAATTTACCTTCTACTTTTCTTACCTTCTTTGCCAATTCATTGTTGAGCCAGAGAAAGATTCTTTTCACTGGAGCTTTCAGTCTTTGCTGGAATTGGCGGACGAGTGGCACGTGCCACGTGGCTAAAGCTATTGCAATGATTTACGCGGACGCCGTATTGTTTAATTATCGTTTAATTGTTGCAAACTTTTTGATTTACGATTTAATTGCAATGACAAATGCAACGCCCAGTTTTACTACGTCCATCGCTCCCGCACTCCTCGCGGATAATGTCACCAGCCATGATTTATTACCACTGCCAGCATTGATGACTATGATGGAACGTGCCCAGGTGGAGGACTCTCCATCACCATCTGTAACCCCAGTGTCATCCCTGCACCACCACTGGCGGCGAGTACTCAGCCGTCCGAAGCGCTATCTCAGCTTTCCCGAGGGCTCCTCTTTTTCTGTATGTGTCAACTCTCCATTGCCATTTCCCAATTCCCACTCCAACTGCCCTCCATAATCTCTACCGAGTGCTCCCACTGAGTGTCATCTTTTTGGCTCGATCAGGTGGCCGTCTGCTTCACCGTGGGCATTATTGGCAATCCCTACTACGGCTACAACAGTTTCGGCCTGAATTGGGGAGTGGCCTACGACCTGCCGAACACCACGTGGGTGCTGCAACATTTGCACGGCTTTGCCACACATCCGGTTGCCCCTGCCGTCCTCCGGCGACGGACTAGGAGCGCACTCTACGCTCAGATTGAAGCCGTTGTGGATAAGTAAGGGGGAGTTTGCTTTTTTTGTTTTGTTTGAACTTTATAGATGTTCCAGAATTTGGGAAATATTTCAGCAACAAAATATTTTCACAGAAATGCCAAACAACATTTTTGGGTATAGTAACATGAACTTAATAAATGGTTCAGAATTTAGAAAATATGTTAGTGTAAAACAGAAATTCCAAGTGGCGGTATAAAAAAAATGTAAAATATTGTAATGCAACATAAATAGTCAAAAATTTAACAAATATCTCAATTTAAGAAAATTGTCGCAAAAATGTAATTTAGTGGTATCAACAAATCGAGTTATTCATAACATAATATTCGACAATAAAATTTTATTATTCTAAATTTTCAGACTCTATTATAATGGTATTATATCCATGAAAGTAGTGTGTTAATGTACTAACCATAATTTATATTTAGTTACAAGTAGCAAGTACAAGAATTAATGTTGTATAATCAGCAAACTTATAATTTGGTAGTTATTTCTTTATGTAGTACTCTTTATAAATTGTACTTTTTTTTTATATGATATATTTTGTAATATAATAAATTTTAAAATATAATTTTTCCCTTTTAAAATCTCCCCTAGCATGGGCTACAATGGTCGCGATTGCATTTTGAGAACCCTCTGCGAGAGTCGCCAGTATTTCCAGCGAACGAAGCTAAATATGGTGGGTGAGATGATGAGGACTATATTCAGGTAAGATTATAACAACAAACCCAAAATATAGGCACTGATATATATCATCCACTACTTTCCGCAGCCTACCGAAACAAAGAATCTTCACACGAGAGCTTCACGAGAACTCGGATATAGTTCACTACGATCAGGCGTATCGGAATGGCCATATGGATGACTGCACCCAATACCACTGCCACTTCTCGCTGCTGGAGCTGGCCTTTGGAAAATACTCGAACCCGCCAAAAAATTATTACGCCAAATAAATGTTTGATACTTAAAAGTGTTTCCCCAGCACATTTCTTATTTTTAATGTCAACTCTGCCCACCTCCAGATCAAGAGGCAGAGGTTGGGGGCACTTGTTGAGCTATGCTAAAAAATGGCACTCCATATATCTTCTCTGAGGCCACCATTGCGACATCTGCTGCTCCCGGATGGAATTTATGGCGTCTGTGAGCCAACTTCGGCTGACTGATGTGTGCGTCAGTTTTCTGGCACCGCTCGCCATCATCATTATCATTCCTGCACTGGATAAATGGAAATAAAAATAAAGTTTGACAAACATTATTTGGCATTTCTCGATTCCCGATTCAATGAAAAAAAATAAAAAACATTATCAAGAAGTTTGAGTGAAATTTAAGTGGCAGGGGAAAAGTTAATTTCTATTTGTTTGGAACAAGGGCAATTTGTGTCTTTAAATAATGAGAAGGCAAAAAGGGAGCGTCTTTATTTTAAATGTAAACTATAGAGCAATTAATTGCTAAAATAAATCTTTGAAAGCCATCATTTTGAGAACATCAAAAACAATAAATAAAAAACAGGAGAATTACAAGTCAATATTTTTATTAATTTAATTTACATAAATTCTATTTATCATCTAAGTAATTGACTCATGACAAATCAAGGAAAATATTTTCTTCAATAAAAATATATAAACTAATGGTTAATGACCCCAAAAAAAAATTTTGTTTGTTAAGAATCTACGTTTAATTCTAATATTTAACAGCCAGTGTTTTAAGAACACCAAAAACAATATAAAATCCAAATAGGAGAATCACAAAATGTAAGATTGATTAAATAAAAAATATTAAGCTCTTAACAATAATATTTGTATTATTGTCATTAAACTATTTACTATTTATCATATAATTTATTGACTTGAAAATAAAGTAATAAGGAAAATATTTTCTATTATTTAAATATATAAACATTTGTTCAATGACCCCAAAAAATATTTGCTTTATTAATAATCTACGCTTAATTCTAATCTTTAAAAGCAATTATTTTAAGAACACCAAAAACAATAAATGAAATATAAAATAATTTAAAAATATATGGTTGATTACATAAAAAACATTAAGCTCTTAACATCAATATTTGTAATATTGTAATTGATCTAAATACTATTTATCATCTAAGTAATTGACTTGAAATAAATGACACATAACAAATCAAGGAAAATATTTTCTATAAACTAAGTTAATAAACCTTTGTTTTATTTGTTTTATTAAGAATCTACGTTTAATTCCAGCTAATCTTGAACGATTTCACCCACCTCATGGTGCCTCATTTGGAGGTGTGAACACACCTCACCCGAATGCTCGGTGGCCCCATTTATAATGGTAAACGGGGAAATTGTGGATGTCAACAAGAGTTCTGTGCCAGAAGCAGCTCGGCAAGAGATGGAGAGCGAAAAGTGCTAACAAGCAGATGTCATGTCCAGAACTAGAGTAGCAGAGCAGGAGGGAATAGCGCCGAATAGAATGGTGGGAATGACCAAGACACGAGATGTCACCAAACCACCACGCAGAGCAATAAATAAATAAGCAATGCCCAGAGCAGCAACAGCAACAACAGAGCATCATGAATGGGTTCTTTGTTTGTTTGTTTCTCTTTCTGGATCTCGGATTTATGTCATCCAGATTAAAAATATATCCGAGAGCTGGTATCAGTTGTCGCGGGGACCTGGAACCGGACGCAAGCGGCTCAAAAAAAAAAAAACACCAACCGAACCCTGATGTAATGTAAACGGCAATTAGGCCGCAGAAAGATACAGAGCAGTCAAGTAATTCGGACGACAATCTATCATCCGTCAGAAGTATTAATTAGCGGAACTTCGGAGCTATGACTCACCTGTCAGCGCTGGCGACACTGCTGATGCTGCAGTTGGCGGTGGTGCCCATCATTACATCCTCCAACCCGTCCGTCACTCATTCAGCTGACAGTTCTGATGGACTCGCCACCCTGACCAAACCTCACAATGATGGCGGCTTTGACATGCATTTTGACAGCCCGAATCCGATATCCAACTCCGAACCCGAATCCGACTCAGACTCCTACCCCAGCCGCAGTCCCAGTTCCAACAATTCGACAAGGATACTGCGACGTGGCAAGCGATATCTCCAATTCGGCAAGGGTTCACGTATGTCGGTGCGTATGGTGCATCCAGTTTTTAATTGGAGTCCAATCACAAGGATTCCGGTTTTTGTTTCCATTTTAGTGGCGAACCAACGGCAAGAACAACCTCTGGAAAATCAACACGCTGTGGGCCTATGGCTATGGCTTTCGTGCCAATTATCCTTTTCCCTCCATCGAGGAGCAGAAGAAGGACAATGCCGTCTTCTTTCGCCTGTTCAAGAGGGACCTGTTCTCGAAACTGGAAACCGCTCTGGATGGGTGAGTGCCAAGCAAATGTTTATTCTATAAATGCAAATTAAATGTTTAATATATATTTAAGTATATATTTGTTGCTTTAAACTTAACACTCTTTTCTTTATTGCACAATATTTATTATTATAAATTATATTTTTCCTGAAGTCATGGATTTGATGGAAGAGCTTGTATGCTGAAATCATTCTGCACGGCCCTCTACGATGTGGACAATCCCCGGCAGAAGAGTGGAATGCTTTTCAAGCTCTTGAAATTGATATTTAGGTAAGTCAATCCAGCTTTATATTCTGGGTTAAGAACAGCAAAGCTGGTCACCAATTAGCATTGTTCCGATAAGTATTGGAGTTAATTCTTAACTCTTAAGAAATTCTTAAGTTTGCGACAGTTCTTTGGATCTCAGTTCGGTTAGTTTTGTTTTTACATCGCTTACAATGGTCACGGTTCGCTTGGGGCTGCTCCTCACTTTTGTGACCCTCACTGCATCTCAGGAATTAAATTCCAGAAATTCCACTTTAGTTCATAGTCGAGCCAAAAGATATCTGGATATTATAGAGACCACTCGTATATTTGTGGGTAGCCAATAGATAGTGTTCTAAACCAATCAAAAATACATTTTAAAAGTATTTTAAAATAATTGAAATAAAATTAATTATAAAAAATAATTGAAACAATTTAAAAGAGGCTTTTAAGCTGCTCTAAAAAATGTATCTCACATTTATTATTGATTTTATGATTGGTTCAATTTAAATTCTCAAATTTACTTCGTATTATCATATTAATATTTTCCTTTCAAGTTCCGTGTCAATGCCAAGAACAATGTGATTAAATCTCCGATTGTGTGGGCTCATGGTTATGGTTTTAGGGCCAATACCCCGGTGTTGTGGAAGCGGGAGAATCGACCATTTAGACGGGATACCTACGAACTGATCCACGAACTGGTCGATCGCAGTGGTTTAGATGGGCGGGCATGTGTCTTGAAAGCCTATTGCACCGCCGTGGCCGGTGATCATGGCGAGGGGTTTCTATTTAAGCTATTGAAATACGTATTTACGTGAGTTAATTTCACAGACATATATATAATATACTATGCACAAATGCATTATTTAATTGCAGCCTGGATGAGCACGACAAGCGTCATATGCCGCATTTGCGGGAGGAGAACTGCGAACAAATCATGCACAGCCACTGTCCCTTGAGTTTCGACAGTATATCACCATACACGGACGATGTTTAATCATACAAATACTATATATATATATGTATGTGATTCGGCCAAATAAACTAAATTCGGAATTGAATAGGACTTGAAAATTTAAATATGAACAATCATGACTGATTAATTGCCTAAAACATCATAACGAATAGCAAAGCAAATAATTCTCAGTGATAAAGGCTATTCCGATGCTATTAAATCTTGTAAAAATATTAAAATAAAAATGAGTATTTTTAAAACTCTTTATAAGTATTGTAAAATGATTTATTAAGCAGAAAATTAATTGGTAATTTTTCAAAAATTTTTTCAAACGCATTTCAAAAACAGCTTCAACTAAAAGGGTTTCATTTAGGAGAATCTTTAAAGTTTTAATTTGTTATTTTTTTTAGATAAAAAATTTGAACATAGTGTATTAATTATCCTAAGTTTTATTGATGTGTCCAAATTATTTAAAGAGCGTTCGTTTCTGCTGATGGTATTTATTTGCTGCTGTTGCCATTTGTAATTTATAATTAACTTGTGTGCCATTTGCTGGTTTTGCTGGTAAAGTGTTTCGCTTCGGTTTATTTTTTTTTATATGATACTGCTGATTGTGCGTGCAGTAATCAAGAGCGTGCATTTAATTGGCATTTTTATTAAACAGCTGAAAGTGAGCAGGCGGAGGCGGAGGCGGAGGAGATGGAAAGTATCCTCCCAGGCAGGACAAAATAATAGCTGGGATTCTGCGGCCATTGTTGACCTCGTTGCGTGACAAAAGTTTCAGTCGCTGCTGCTGCTGTTTAATGTCACCAGCATGAAAATGCCGAGTGGTGTTAAAATGTTTGCGGCAGCCTTTTGATGCACTTGATGCACGCCCCCATGGCCGCTCCGGGCTCCCAGCAAACCTGTCGCCCTCTGCTGCAGCATTAAAAATTAACTTTAATTAAGTTGAAAAACATAAATTACACGCACGCATACAAGGGCATTAAAATGCACACCCGCACACACGAAAGCGAGCTCCTGCTCCTGCTCCTGCCCCTGCTCCTGCTCCTCCTGCAGAGCTGGCCCCAAAGAGCTCCTCAAGACTGCTGCTGCTGCTGCTTACAACAATAAGGACGACGGAAATGAGTTCCCATTTGGGGCTTTAACCGCAAAACTCTAAGCATTCGCTGCAAAACAACTTAATCAACTATGTATAAATTATGTGTCCATGCATTGGAATGCAGCATTAAAAGGTCATCTCCTCTTTCTTCCGTAGTCACCCCTGACCTTAGTCCTTCCAGCCACATGTGGCTCACATTACGTTCACAGTCTTTTTTTCAGTAATTATAAAGAATACTCATTGTTCGGACAGTATGGAATTCTTATTGATCATTAAGTAAATAATACCATTACTTTGTTGACACCATTTTTGGATTTGTGCAAGTTTTCCTGTCCAAAAACCTATGAACAAAAAATTAAAAATAAATTCAAAATTTTCAAAAAAATGAGAATTTATTCACCGATGAACACTTAATCAAAAATATACTTTCAAATATATTAAATATATATAGAGAGATATTCTGAAATCTATACATTTAACTGAACTATTCATTTGTTTCATTTGCTGTCCACCAGAACTTAAATGTCATTTTGTTGTTGGAGTTTAATTTTCTCATTTGGTGATGTTTGCATTTTTCTCATCTTCGTTTAGTTTTGTTTTTTATTTTTGTGTTTGCGCAATTATAATTAATTTTAAAATTGTCATTGCAAGTGACATTTAATAGGAAGGGCAAACAAAACTGCAAACTGCAACTAATTGAAGTCTCAGGGCTTGTTTTGATAATTAAAAAGCAAAATTACTAACGAATGCAATTAACATAAAACATTGAACATTGAAAAATGTTCATTATCTCTTAGTTGAAATACAGAAAAGACATTTTAATTATTCCATTAGAAAGTATGTATTCATGTTAGTAATTACATTATTTCAATATATGCGAAAATAAATAATTCTATCAATTGTATAATTATTGCCAATTGAACGCCATTAAATGTACCAATTGTTTGTCGTTTTAATTATGTTAAAAGTTCTACCCTGCTAAAAGTATCTCTGGTGAAGAGATAAAAGCATTTTAATGTTTTCCAAATTAAACTAAGTCATATAATCACAATATTTCAATTCCAAGCCCTAAAGTAAACACAAACACAAGTTGTCAGCTCAGCGGACTTGGCCAGTTTAATTACTTATGAATATCCTTACGTACAGAAATCATTAATTTGGTGGCTAATATTCAAAGCAGCGAGCAGGTGGGATAAGTCATTTGGCCGTATGTGATTGGCCTGCAAACAATATAGATGGAATTAGCGCGCCCTGGCGCACACCTCCGATAATTTATTGGCATTCAAGGACCATCGAAACGCGCATCTATCTCATTATGCATGCGAAAAGGCCCGAGATACAGGACTCACCAATCCCCAAACCCCAAACTCCAACCCATATTCCACATCTATATTCCACATTCATTCATTAATCGGAGCCTGACCGGATCAAGGGGGGAGTGACTGGCATGCAAATTGATTTGATGCGTTGTCAATTAAAATGTGCAATTAATTTCATTTGGTTTGCCTCGCATTATCGAATATGTAATTGGTCGGGATTGGGCTGGGAGAGAGAGAGAGAGGCTGCACACTTGCACCGCTCCAAAGGCAGATGCCAAATGGGAGATAGGGAATATATACACTCTGACACAGGCTGCTAATGAGCTCTGTTAGCCAATTCAGTTTGTGGCCATGAGCCTGGGCCTGGGCATAGGTGCGAGTGTGATGGTGTGTGTGGGTATGTGGGTGTGCGTGCTGCCATCATCATCGGTGTGTGTCTAAATTAAACCGTCTATGATACGGCAGAGAGCATAGCGTATACGCAATTAGTTAGTCAAACGCTGATTGCCACACTTTGCACAGCAATACCCAAGTAAATAGGATCAAATATACCTTTATGTTTTATAATCAAATTACAAATCAAAAAGGTAATCAAGAACATAATTTTAAAACAACAATTTGTTAAGTTTTTAATTGCTGAATAATAATATGTATAATATTATCACTGATATCGAATTTTAAAAATAGTCATAGGCAATTTCGAAAAAGCTCGACTTCAATAAATAAATTAAAATATAAAAACTATTATTTCCCGACAAATTATCGGTTGAGCTGTTCCTATAACTAAAACATGAAACATTTATTATGTAAGCAAATTTATTTGTTTGACTGAGTAAAGTACATTTTTTATAATATAATATAATCTTTTATAGTATTTTAAAAATTTGATAATCAAGTACTTAAAAATATAAAGCTTATCCAATATGAATTTCTATTAACAATAATTATTCTGATATTTTTATGGATCTGATTTCCGTTTCTTTCTTCTCTTAAATAATTTTCTACACATTTTTCTTGGAATATTTAAATTTCTGCATTAGTGTGAGCCAGTAATTAAATTTACAAAATATTTGGCAAAGGAGTTCTGCTGAGTTCTAGTTAGATGCTTGGCATTATAGGCCAATATGCCTAGACTTAATTTTAAAATCCTAAGACTCTCGACATCAGCGAATCGCTCCCGCCGCCGCCGTCTCTCTAAATTAGTTCAAGGATTAGTGCAATAAAACTAACGTGCCATGGATTTGCGCAGCCCTTTTGTTGACTTAGGAGAACTCGAACCAGAGGGAAATGATGCCGGGGATGATGTTGGCCGGGGAAGCAGGGGCATGTCACTATTTCCCAATTAGCTACTCATTGAGATAAATTTCTTATGCAAATGATGACAAGGCCAAGCAAGGCATTCGGGGGGGTCGTGGACAGGCGCTGAAGTGACATTGGCTGCCGAATACTATACCTTCCATATATATACCACTGGCTGACTGGTTGGGGAGTTTGGGACCCCGAGACCCAAGAAGCTACCGCCGGTGGGGCTGCAAGAACAACGCCAGCGAGCCACCGGTGGAGTGACATTGAGTGACTTGCGATGACGAAGACGCAGCAGCAGAAGCCTTTCGCTCACTCTCTCTAATTGGCTGCTGACATTTGCCAGCTAATAACAAAAAAAACAAGAAAGGAAGGCTAGCTTCGGTACCCGAAGCTTAGAATACCCTTGCAGACTAGTTGCTTTCAAACCGTTTGATCGTTTGTACGGCGGCTATAGGATATAGTGATCCGATTTTTGGTTTTTAATTTTCTAACACGGCATTAAGTCCTATGAAAACTGTATTTCTCAAGAATGAATTAATTGTCTTGAAAAACACCAGAGTTATGCTCGTTGACCCATTTTCTCACTTCGTTCCCATGGCAGCTATAGGATGTAGTGGTCCGATTTTGATGAAACTTTCAGGATAAGTTAAATTAGTTATTTAAACAAGTTTCCTAAAAAATAAATAAATTATCTTGAAAAATAGCGAATTTATGACACTTTTTCCCAATCGTTCCTATGGCAGCTATGTGATGTAGTGTTCCGATTCCGGCCGTTCCGACTTATATACTACCTGCAACAGATTGAAGGGTTGGTGCAAAGTTTCAGTCCGATAGCTTTAAAACTGAGAGACTAGTTTACATAGCAACCGACAGACGGACAGACAGACAGACAGACAGACAGACAGACAGACGGACAGACGGACAGACGGACAGACGGACAGACGGACAGACGGACATGGCTAGATCGACTCGGCTGGTGATGCTGATCAAGAATAAATATACTTTATAGGGTCGGAAATGTCTCCTTCACTGCGTTGCAAACTTCTGGTCAAAATTATAATACCCTCTGCAAGGGTATAAAAACAGGAAAGAAAGGCTAAAATCCACGACCGAAGCTAAGAATACCCTTCCTAAATAATGCAGTAGATATCCAGATGCCCTTAAATTCTATGCCACTTTTTTTTAATTATGAACAAACTTAAATTCATTACTAAACAAATTTGATTTCAATTGGAATCTGAATTACCAGATTAGCTTAAATATAGTAAACAAAAAATAAAAAAGAAACATTAAAATCTCGTTGAATTGTTTAGACCAGAATTAAATCCCTCTAAAAGGCCATGTATTATAATTATAAGTAAACCACATTTAAATATATATTTCCTTCTAAGAGATTTGACAACTTTCATGTAATATCGTAATACCCTCTGATAGAGAATATTAACAACAGCAATAGCAGCAGAAACAGAAATAACAGCAACGGAAAGCTGAGTAAATTTGACATAATTAAAATACGGACAGAACAACCAACACGAAACATTTTTGGGGGCATGAAATGCGAGACAGCTCAAAAAGTTCTGCTTTCTTACAGGAAAACAAGAAAAATAAGGTAAAGAGCACATTTTGCTAATTTCTTTTGAGTGATTAACCCAAGGTGCTAATTACATTTGCCAACTGTCCCATATTTCTTAGCGTAAACTGTAGCAATCCCATGACGAAATACAGAAACCACGTCCCGTTGCGTTCGAAGAACTCGAAGTTCATTGAACATCGCATCTCACCAATGTGTGAAATAATTCTGGAGTCAGTGACTTTGAACGGGAGCTGCTAAACCAAAGATCATGAATTCAAGATCATGAAAGATCGGCACGCCGCACTTACTCCAATTTCAGTTCTTTTAGAACTACGAAAGGTTGCCCATGAATTTGATCTAATACAATATTTTGGTTTTTATTACTTTATAAATATTATATTTTGTATTTAAGATTATTTTCACAATTTTATAGAACACTGCCATTATTCATAAATAACATTTCCTACTAACATTAATTTTTGCGCTCACATTTTCTTCTTGAATCCATGGCCATGGCTTTCATCTGTTTTCTTTGCATTTTCGAAATTTAATTATAAGTTGAATTTGTGTTAGTCTCTACCTCGCATACAAATGCGAATTCGGTTTGTTTGGTATCTGGGTGCGATAAAATTCACTTGAGAGCATCGCCTAGAACTTTGTTTGGGCCCCGAAGGAAGCAAGAGGACGTGGCGCAAACGAATGCAAATTGCTCATACGCCGTGTGGACCAGCACCAGCACCAGCAGCCACCACCAACGACGGCGACACGAAGAGCAGAAATTGCGGTTATTAAAGTTTGACTTGTACTTGTGGGTATTTCCCTTTTTTTGTCCCCCCTCCGATTTTTCGAGGGTTCTGGGAGGTGTAAATGCAGCGGGCCAAAGTAAAAGTTTTGGATAACAAAAATTAAGCATTTTTGCTTTTGCTTTTCCATGATAATTGCGAACAATAGACGCCAGCAGAAGGCTGGATCGGAGGGCGAGTGGGAGCATGTTAATGCTTCCGCATTTGCGTTCAGCTGCAACATTGCACCACAGCTCATGTGTGTGAGGTGGGGCACTGAAAATAAAAGAATATATTATTGGTAATGTAAATGTTACCCCAATACCTGATTTTGGTGGAATTTTTCACTCCAATTTGTTAAATGTATAAGCTATTTAAAAGCAAAAATTTAATTTTCCTAACCTTTAAAATAAATATAAGAATGTGAAAAATATTAATTAGTAACATTGAAATATAAAGGATAAATTTCGTAGTATCAATTTTACATTATTCTTCCAACTCTCGCAAAGTTACCCACCAAACGTAATAAACAAATTGGGTAAAAAGAAATATGCTAATAATATAAACAATATTAATCAAAGATCTTGTATTTATTTTATTTGATTTACTTATACTACAAATTTATATAAAAACTAAATAATTTATGGTTAACTAAAATTTCGTAATATAAACATTTCTATTGATCTATTTGCTATCATTAAACTACTATCTTAAGCAAAACTATTGTTATTTCCTTGTTAAACTCCTCCTTCGATCAATATAGTTTACTTTAATTTCTTTAATTAAGAATTGCTTTTCCCTGTGCATGTCGCTGTAAGTGTGTGTGTGTCCTGCACACATTCAAAAGTTTGTGTGCCAGCGACATTCATGCCTCGCTGCACTTTTTGCAAGCTGCATGTTGCCTGCGGGCATTAAGTGTGATTTTATGCGATTTGTACCAGGCAAACACCCGTTCAACGCCGACCACGCCCCCAAACCGCCCACATCCTACACCCCTTCACATCCCCTCGTCTACCCACATGCGAAACCTCCCACAGTCGACGGCATTGGTAAAGGAAAAAACCGCAGCAGTAGCATTGCTAAATCCTTCCCCCCTTCCCCCTCCTGCAACACACTCCTTTGCTAATTTACATTTGACAAATGTTTTGCATGCAACAAAATTTTTGCCACTGCTGCGACGACTACCACGACGACGACGACGACTGCTGTTCGTTAGTGGCAGTGGCTCCTGTACCCCTGTACTCTCCCTCGGCTCCTGGCCTTGCCCCTGGGTGTTTTGTTAGCTGCATTTGTTTTCATTTGGTTTCTGCGCTGACATTGTTTACAGTTCAACTTGGTTGGAAATTAGTAAAAATCTCACACGAAGCACCAGCCAACAGAATAAACAAAGGGAACAATAAAAATAAACCCGCAACAAGATTCAGAAGTGCACAGAACTTTTTCGGAAAAAAATACAAATAATTAAAATTTAAGTTACTCGATATTTGCTTTGTCACACATACACAAAGAATTTATTCTTCAACATATTCTACAGATTTTAAAATGAAATATTTGGAATATGGGGTATTTTGGTCCAGAGTTTCGTGCTACAATCTTTGTAGGTCTTCCAGCAATCGGCACCAGCTCTACCCGCATCCCTGGCATACAAATACTTGGCAGGCACATTGTCAAAAGGTGGCCTAAAGAATGAAGTATTACAAATAATATTAACATTCTATTAAATATTATGAAAGAACAAATTAAATAAAAAATTCGTACTTACACAAGTATTGCATTGAGTATCTCACTGAAAATATTGCTAGGTTCAAAGGGGCGCTGGGATATCTCGCAGATACTTTTCAGCAGACAGACTCCTCCATGGTGACCAACTAATCTGTGGTAAATGCAAATATAATATATACAAAAAATAATATCAAAACTGATATATGTACTCACTGTTCCAGGCCCGTTTCAATTAAGTCGTACACCCAAAGTCTCGTCTCATCGTGCCTTAAATATCCCTTCATATCCTTTTGCCACTCCCTGGCCGTGGACACAAAAGTCGAGGTATTCCAGTAAGTCCACCAGAATATGGGAACCGGCGATGGCACGTATTGAGCCTGGTAATTGATGAATCCCCATACCGATTGCACGGTGTCCTCCTGTTTGATGGGAAATGCCAGACCGGCGACAATCTGCGAGAGAACAATTGGGTAGTCCACATACGGAACTTTGACCGATGTCCCACCTTATTTGTGCCTGACCCATCGAAGATGGCCACGCGTTTCGAGCGACTCAATTTCGAACTGGACGCAGGATTCCCCCCATTCGATGGGTAAGGACCTTTGGCCGCACTGCAGCAGGCAACAAAAAAAACCAAAATATGCAGAGCAATGGAAGGCTTCAGGGCCAACTGTTTGCTGGTGGAGTGCATGGTCAACTAATTCCGCAACTCGGGCAACTTGTGACATCAACGGGGAAATGCAGTTTTTCGTTTGCCCAAGAAATCGACAGGAGAATAATTTGCAAAGCTAACAGAAAATACACAGAAGGAACAATCTGGGCTTATTTAATTTGTTAACTTAATTTCTGAACTAAGAACAAATCCCTGAAAATAATTCAACCCACAATTATATTACGAATTAATATTAAATTATAGGTTACCCTGCCAACACAACTTTAATCTGGAATGGGAACAGTAATGTAACCAATCTCGAACCGCAACTGGATTTCCTCTGTGAGTACCCCAACAATTTCCATCAGGGCTCAGAAACAGCAACATGGCTCGAATCAAAATGTGCCTCATGTGCTTTTACCACTCAAATCTCGAAGGCCTGTATGACATTGTGTGTGTGTTGGCCAGAAAGCAATTGCCTCTGGCTGGGACTTAACATTTGGATACAGCCACTGACATGTTGGAGCAAACCCCGTGTTTCAGTTTCTGTTTCGGTTGCCACCTGGCTCTATTGAAATCGCCTCCAGCTCTTGACTGGCATTTTGGCCACTGCCCACAATACAAGATCTATCCACCCAACAAGGATTCAGGGGAAGCAGCTTAATATACTAATTTAAGAATGTTCTTGTACATAAACAACAAAAAGTTTGGAAATTAATTATGGAAATATTTTAAATATTCCAACATAATATATATTTGTTAGATATTTTTCAAAAAAGAATAGTTTGCATAACTAATTTTATTTAATAATAAAATTACAAAATTTCAGTGTAAGTAAACTTTTTTTTTAAATAAACTTCTTATTGGTGCACAACTTATAAAAACATTTTATTATAACGACATTTTAATTATGAAAACATACTATTTTTACCAGGATATCTTTTAACTAACTAATTAAATCCCTAAGAAAATGGACAAAAAACATATATAAATTTGTTGGCTTCAAATTGTTGATCTGAAATTAAATTGCACTTAATCAAACCGAGCATTTAAAGTGAGATTAATGCACATAATCCATCAGAGAGAGAATTAAAATATTTCCGGTTTTAACAACTTCCGCGTGATCTACTGTCCACCAAATCATTTTTTTTATTTAGCAGGCAGCATTGGATATTATTTATTGCAGACACTGTCGACATACATATTACCCACCAATCACAATCTAAATGCAGCAGTTAAACAATCTGTTATGGGGCAGTTAAACAAAATTACAAATATTACACAGCAATTAGTGGGAACGATTTGGGATAGCAATTGGCCTGCAGGCCATGTAACATATTTGGGCAGAGACAGATACAGATACATTTACAGATACAGATAGAGAGCAACTGCGGACTATTTAGCACCTTTTTAAAGAGCGCACTTGAAATGACACAAAAACGAGTTAACGACACTCAATTGGGTGCTAATTGTACAATTAAACTTTTGCCGGACCAAAGTGCCCCGAAATCGATGCGTCCCAGCAGCACCCGGAATATGCGGCATCAGTTCGCTTTGGACGGCTAACGGCATGAACATATCGTAAAGTAAAAAGTCCAGATACCAAAAAAGGCTGGCCAATCGAGAACCCAATTCCTCTAATGGTAATTATCCGCTTCGTTAATTCGCGTCCAATTCCGCTCCGGGCATCGGCATCGTCATCGGCCTCGGACCGGGAAATGTCAGTGTTTTAATTGTAAGGCCCTACGCTGATGGCGCTCCTCGCGGATGTTGTTGAAAATTGCATTAATTTAACGCATGATTGGCAGAGCCAGCAAATGGAAGCGTCACTGCTAAAGTGAAATTATGCAAATGTCCTCAGCCGCCTTTTTTTTCCCGATGTGAGTGCCAAGGCACGGAGCAATCGGCATGTTCGATTGCTCAATTACACTCATGAGCAAAAAGGGTGCACTCACCACTCACCTTTTCAGTTGGCTTTCGGTTTTCGGTGCCCATGAATTCGTAAACTACAAATACAAAAAAAAACTTAAAAATATTGTAAAATAGGTTACATTTACCAAAATATATTTATATTCAATTTATTCGCATAATTATTCTGGCAGCTTTTATGGTAATTTTAGGAGCTTATGATTTTTAATAAACCTTTTAACAACAACAAAAGAACAGTAAAAAAACGAATAAATATTTACAAATTTGTTCCACATTTAATAATATAATTATTGTCAATTTATTCGCATAATTATTATGACAGCTTTACAGGAGTGTATAATAACAAAATCTATCAGAACAAATATAATTCCATCAGTGATAATTCTAATTGAATTAATTTCTGATTCTTAATTCTACCATGACCAACCGGAAATTGAAATTTAAATAAAAAAAACTACTCAACAAAAATGTTTACTTTTTCTATTCCTTTTTTTATTATTTGTATGTACTCGTCCGCATAGAGATTTGTGATTTAATAATATCAGATTATAATTCATGGAAAGGTTATACAAAAATTATTTTTTTAGTGGTCCAAATAAAAATATGATGATATTTATTATCGAATATTGTAATATCTAATAACTTTTTTTCTATCTTAAAAATATCTTTACTATTATTATATATTCCTAATAATAAATATTTATACGAACTTGAATATAGAGCTCCACCTTTGCTTATTAGTGTTGGTCAGGTGACTTTTGCTGGTTTCCATTAAGGACAAATGGGAAAAACAATCAAAGTAATTGGATGCGCTGGAGTCGCAGTGCTGCTTATTTCGCTGATGTCACTGTGCCTGATCCAAAATGAAAGAGCGCCGGAGCTGGGTAATGGTCAGTCCGATGGCGCCCACCCGCTGGTGCAAGTCATTCCGCCAAATTCCTCACCTCCCGGCCAAGTGGATGACGATGGGCGCCATCGTCTGATGCGTCTGCATCGCCAAAAGCGCTACCTCCTGTTCCCGGAGGGCTCCTCCTTTCAGCTGGTGTTCGACATCATCATACCCATCATAGACTACACCAACTACGCCATCCTGGGCATCACCTGCTCCGTGGCGTGGGAACTGCCTAGCAAGCCTGCCAGCGAGCTGATTGAAAACGTGCTCACCCGCATCAACGACGGCACCATCGGCACTGTCCGCCGGAATGGCAGTGCCCCCGATCCGGCCGAACCTGAAGCGAATCCCATCCCGCCCCTTCCACATTCCCCGCCCCTGCCCCTGCCCCTCAATCAGGATCAGGACAATCGAGGCGCCGCTAATTGGCAGGCGATGCACGCAGCTCCAGCGAATCCACCGGCATATGCGGCCAATGACCAAGGCTACAACTCGTACTACACGAACATCCAGCGCCCAGCCGCTCCCCAGCCATATGCGAATGCAAATTCCGATGCGAGTCCCAATGCAAATGCAAATGGACAGCAGCGTCAGACGCCGATGCCAGCTAATTGGCATGCGCGACAGCCCTTCCCCCAGTGGCAGCAACAGGGGGCGGGCATGGGAGCGGGGGCGTGGTCAGGAGCGGGAAGGGACAATTGGTGGACACGCAACAGGGAGCGGGTTGAGCAGAACTGGCGTGAAAAGCAGACCATGTGGAGCCCTGCGAAGTGGGAGTAAGTACTCGGGGGGAGAGACCACTCCTCCCCAATCAGCATTCAAATCATCATCCAGTCTGAAGACCCTCTGAAATAATATTCAGCATATTTTTTATTATTTATTTTAATATTTCCCCTATATTTTTTTAATATTTCTCATTAAATTCAAAGAAAACAGTAAAGGTACCAAATGATTTGGATTAATTGTTATGTCATCTATCGATTTATTAAAACCTTTCAACATCATACAAATATTCATTAATATATGGCAAGAGTTTTTATATATTAAATTATTTTTAGCTTTATCATTTAATAACTATTTTTGTATTTTGCACTATTTTGTAATTATAGCCTTTACAAAATGGTAATGGTAAAAATAACTCATCAATATATTCATAATATATATACTTTTAATCATCAAACAATAACAATTAATAATCCGACATTGCCACCTCTTTTTTAATATTTACCATATTTTTTAATTTATTAAATTCTTACCATTTATTCCCCAGCTCTGGATTCACCCAAAGACCCCGGCAAGTCCTGAAGTCACCGCCAAAACACCACATCTATCCCGTCTTTGCGAGGCGCAGGCGGAGGCGGAGTCTGGAGCAGGATCCCCAATTCGATCGACTCCACCTGCAACAGCATCTCAGCTCTCGCCAGGTGCTCTTTGGGAAAATCGAGAAGCTCTACAAGTCGTGAGTTTAATACCCAAACTATTCCTAAGACCATCAAACTAATGAGAATGCGATTCCCCAAAGGC
Source organism: Drosophila setifemur (assembly GCA_021224005.1). Classification (NCBI taxonomy): domain Eukaryota; kingdom Metazoa; phylum Arthropoda; class Insecta; order Diptera; family Drosophilidae; genus Drosophila; species Drosophila setifemur. The sequence goes on along the minus strand of JAJJHY010008598.1, from coordinate 24,437,931 downwards.
GACGATTAAATGGAACCTCCTGTGTATTGAGAGCTCTCTGCGAGTCCTCGCAAAGACAGCGGCGCCTTCAAGGAGAACATACCCCTAGGCCCCAAGGCTTTATAATGGAACTGCTCTCGGCTATTTTCCAGCTGCCCAGCAGCGATGATGTGGATCAGCCGGAGGAACTGGAACTAATGATTTCAACGCATTACCTTGAGGCCCATCGGCAACAGGGAAACTGCCGAGAGCTCTACGGGGATTGTGGTCACACATTTTGGCTAGATTGATAAAAATACAAAAAATATAAATTAATATGAACAAGATCAATCACTAGTTTGTTTTTGTTATTAAAAAAATGTACATATGATTAATATTTATTTAAAAATAAAACCCAGTCCTAGAAAACGGAATAGAAATTAATTTTGTTGAGTACTTAAGTATTATTCTCTACTTATATTGATTTTAATATTTATTACTTTGAGGAACTTGTTATGATTAACATTTATTGAAAACTAAAAAAACAGTTTTAGAAAAGGGAATACAAATTAAAGTTTTTGAATACTTAATTATTATTCTCTACTAATATTGATATTAATACTTATTATTTTGAAGCTGTAATTCTAAATGAAATTTTTATTTGTAAGATAAGCATAGAGTTCTGAATAAATATATTTATATATGTCATTGCACTATTTTATTCTATTAAAAATAGGACTTCTATTTAAGTATTTTAAAAATGTATCTTGATGTCCTTTTGATAGAGATAAAATCCCGCTAACAAAACCATTAGGACGATTTCTCTGCAAATGAAAGCTCACTGATTCTGGCCATAAATGGAAGCAAACCCTCAATCATCCACTTACAGTCCGTACTCCTTCCTTTGACAGTTGACTCAGCTAGTCGGATATTGTGGGGCAGGACAATAAGTGCGATTATACAAAAGTCATTTGAAAGTTTCCTCAGCTGAAAGCAGCTGAAAGCATTCCACGAGTCGTAAGCGAGCTCCTAGCATTTAAGTTTCCGGCAAGGAAAACAGAGACTAGTGATCACATTACTTCAACTTGAATCTCCCAGCGAAGATGGAAGTGTGCTACTTTTGAGGTGGAAGAACAGAAGAAGATGAAGAAAAAAGAATACCATAGAAGGGCGAACAAAAGTTGGGAGCGTGAAAAAGTAATTTGAACCTTTAAATAGACCAATGAGCTCACGACGCAATGGCAAAGAACGCTCTGCAAGACAAACTACTTGCCAAAACACAGAAGACGAAAAGTGTGAAAACTAATGAAAGACAAAAGAAGAGCAAAAGAAATTTAACGAACGCAGCTCAACTCAAACTGGAAACTTTCTGGCCAGAAAGAAGGAAAGAGAGGGAGCGGGACAACTGCGGAGGGAGCTCCATCACTAGTACCACTACCACTACCACCACCACTTACAATTAACAGCCGAGCAACAAGAGCGTCCAAGTTTCGAGCCCCGTCCAAGCCTTTCAGCCCGTCCGATTCCGTTTGGGCCAACTTCGCAAGACAGTTGGCGTATGGACAACGCTTCGACCGCAAGTGAGGAAAATGCGGAGCTGGAAAATGCGGAGCTACTGCTGCAGCGGAATGGCAAATTCCCTGGCACCGGCTTCTATGCTCCTGCCCCTCATCATCATCATCATCTCCGTCGTCGCCAACTTGGATGTCAGCCTGGCTGACGACGAACTGAAAGCCGTCGTTGGTTCCATCCAGCTGGCAACCGGCAGCCCGTCGTCACTGAACATAAACAATGACGACAGCAGCAGCCTGGAGCAGCTCATCGAGATGAGGCTGAATGAGTCCCAATCCGCATCCGTCCAAGGCAGGCAGTCGGAAGAGCTGTTGTCCAGGAAACGACGCTATTTGGTATTTCCGGAGGGCAGCTCCTTTCAGATGGGTAAGTCAAAACTCAGGGGCGGAGCCAGAAAATCTTTACGGGGGATTCGTTTTTATTTATATTTGCTTACGCCAGTAAATCGATATTCATAAATTCTTGGAAATAATTATGGCAACTTTTATTCAATTAAAACTATTTTTAGTCAATTTCAAATGTGTAAAAATCTCGAATTGACTCCTTACAAAAGTTAAAGTTCGAAACTTAAAAAATATGGAATCGTTTATTTAAAATTTGCTTTCAACATGAAATACTAAGGAATGCAAAAACAAATGTTTTGAAATATTAATTTGTTTATTTTGGAATTTAATCAAAGATAAAATATAATACAAAGGGGGTTCCTCTTGGTCACTCCCCTGCTCTGGAGCAAGCCATGCAAATCTCTCGCCTCACTGGTTCCCCCATTGTTTCGTTCAGTTTACGATGAGATTGTCGGAGTGGTGGACCACACCAACTACTTGATCCTGGGCATCACGGTGGCTTTGGCCTGGGAGCTGCCGAGCAAGCCGCCCAGCGAGGAGCTGGACGATCTGTTGACCAAGCTGGAGGACGGAACTTTGGACATCAGTCGCAACGACACCGTGTCGAATATAACCTATGTGGATGATGCCACCTCGGCGACCACAACCAGCAAGCCACAACAGGAGTACAAGCCGCACTACATTGACTTGTCGTTGCCGCCCGGGAGTGGCAGCAATTCCTACTACAGCTCGTCTCCTGTTTTCCGCACTCCGATGCATCCGTCACATCAATATGCGGACAGCTACTACAGCCGTCCGAAAGGAGGCAGGCGGAAGGATAATCACTACTACTACAACAACAACAACCACCCGGGCATCAGTTCGAGCAATCCCTTCTCCAAGTGGACGCGGCCCTACACTCCCGCCCAGAACTCACGTTATCCCTACTGGGCACTCAACTCAAGGTATGACTTTAAATATTTATTTGTATAATATATTTAAGTTCTGAATATCCACAATAAAAAAGGATTAAAAAAAATAACAATGGAAGAAATGATAATTAAATTTCGTGGTAAAACTTATTAAAGTCGAGACTTAAATTTATATTTCCTTGGTTTAAAAATTAAAATTCATCTTTGTTATAGTATTAAAATTTTAATTAATTCACTTTACGTACTTCACGGGTTTCCAGAATGAAAGATCGTTACTATGGCTACCAGCAGGCCCAGAGACGACAGGATGGCCCACCTAGACCCACCACCCCGACCACAACCACCACGAGACGACCCACTCGGCCGCCGGCCCGACGACTTCATCATATATATCCGGTGTTCGGCAAACGCAGCATTCCGGATGCAGCCAATCCCCATAAACGCCAACGCCGCAGTGGAGTGGCCAGCGAACATGAGGAGCATATAAGCAGGCTGGAGCAACTTCAAATAAAGCATCATCGCAGTAGCCGCCAGGCCTTGTACGAGCGAATCGAAAAGTATCTGGATAAGTGAGTAAATCAGGGGAAAATATCTCAAAAGGAAATGGGCTTTAAAATATAAAGTATACATTTCATACTATTCCCTTTTTGGATTTTTAAAATTCGCATTTAATTTTGTTTGCATAAAAATTAATAATAATTAAATGCAAGGATTATTAAATATTCATGATATAAAAATATTTGTTTACAGAAAATATGCTTTTCCAAATTTGAATTTAATTTTTGTCTCCTCAAAAATAAATAATAATTGAAAGCACGAAAAGATTTGTATCGAGAAAACTGATTATTTAATATGCCTGATAATAAAAATACGTTTAATAAAAAATATTATTAAACTTTTTTAAATCCTTCTCCAGAAAAAAATTAAACATAATTTTGTACTCCTCAAAAATAAATAATAATTAAAAGCAAGATAATATTTAGATCGATTAAACGAATTATTGAATATCCCGCATATCCATCACTTAGAGCCAATTAATTGCATTAGTTTAATCCGTGACCTAACCGTTGTCCTCCCCCCCACCTCACAGACGCGGTCACCATGGCCACCACTGCGTCCTGCGCACCCTCTGCGAGACGGGACAGAAATCGGATGAGCAGGAGCCCGGCACCTTTGTGGGTGAACTGATGCGAGCGGTGTTCACCATACCAGAAGCCTTGGACAACGAACCGGTCGCCTATCGAGACACCCGCTACGACAAGGCCCACGCCACCCGCGCCCAGGACTGTGCATCCCTTTATCCGGAATGCAAGCAGTCCATGTGGCAGGCCCAGTTCATACAATAAACACCCAGCCCCCCAACTCTCATCGAAGTGTGTTTTATTCAATTCCATTTGCCGCCCAGCATCCAAGCCAGAAGGTTTACTTTGCACGAATCCCGGTACTGGCGGTCGCAATCATCCGCATCCATGTGCATAATCCGGGAATAATCGTCCTCCACTCCGGATATGGTGGGTAAACTATAGAATAGGGATTTCATTTTTTTTTAGAGAAGAAATTGAAGTCAAAGGTATCACATAAATCTCTATTTAAAGTAAACGAAGTAGAAACAGAAATCTCTGTAGCATTTTATTGATGGTATTTGTATCAATAGATTTAAGAAATATTTAGTCAAAAAAAAAATATATATATATATTATTATATTAGACTTTGCATAATTTATATAAAACTTAAGTTCTTATATAGTTGCTATAGTAAAATTTTTCAAGACTTGGAGACCTTAAAATTATTTTTAAAGTATTTTGGTACTTTGGCATATTGAATCAATCGGATAAAATATTAAAATGCAATCGAAGACATATCTTTTAATATTCAAATATTTTAATATTTAATTATATTAACCCAAACTAAATACTCACGTAAATACCAATCGCACTATATCCTGAATCATGGAATAACCCCTAGGTAAAAGCAGTTTCTTGCTATCACAAATGGCTCTCAAAACGCAGGCTTTAGCATCAATTCCCAGGCTAAAAGAAATAAAGGATATTATTAAGGATATTACAAAAATAGAATATTAATATATAAATCAATCCTACAGTTTACTGAATCCATCGAAGTGCTCAAACAACTGCCTTCGATCGCGATGCCCGTTGTAATGGCGCCAATCATCGACATGATCCAGTTCCGGATAGTGGGCCACATTGTGAGGAGTCATATCGGGATCGTAGGGATCATCGTAGTTGAGGGAATTCTCAGACCTAACATCTCCATAGGGTTCCACCTCGGGATCGTAGTACTCCCCATCCGCAGATCTGTACCAACGCTTTGGATGCTTTGACCACTTGGGCGACTCCGTTGTCCATTTGCTCCATCTCCCAGGTTGATTGTACTTATCGTAGTTGTGATTTGCTGGAGACCAATTCTCATATTTTTGTCCATATTTCGAATAATGTGCCCACTTTGCAGGATCCACATAGGATGGCTTCGGCGGTCTTATATCTATGCGTTGGTGCAGCCTGACGGGTTCTGGTTTCTTGAGAGGAGTGGCCTTGAATCGCCAGTTGGTTCCCGGTATCCAAACATAAGTGGGCTCCGTTGTGGTTTTCGGTTTCTCCGTCGTTGTTGTCCTTTGACGATACCGTTTAGGGTAGACATCCTCGCGTTTCGATGGCACCGGATAATAGCAAGCCTGTTCGATGTTCATGTTCACACCTGAGGGATACCTGGAGAGGAGGCCCTTGCTCAGCTGTCCGGTGAACTTTAAATTTGATCCGGGCGGAAATAATACAAAACGCTTCCTGCGCGAAAACACTCGATCCACAACATGGTTGAGCTCCGTTTTATTTGGCTCATCCCGAGCCAAAGTCAATTGGAGAAGTTCTAAAACCAGGAGGATCAACAGACAGCCTCGCATTGCAGAAGAGTACTGATTGAGACATCCAAAACCTCGAAAAATCAAATACAACCCAATAATTCGTTGATTTGGTAGTGCGTGCTAATTGCATGGCCAACAATTGAACTGAATATAAAATGGGTTTTGACTAAAATATGTCACTGGGGGGTGGGGCAGTTACCTGAATTGGTAAATATAAAAAGTAAACAGATAACTGCTCAATGGAATTTAAGCCATGAAGAGAATAATCATCTTCCAACCGTAGTAATAATAATAATATTTATTTTATATTTTAAATCATTTCCATTTCAGATTCTAATATGCACAAATCGTAACTAAATAATTAAGTTGGTTAATTCCTAGGTATATTTCTTATTTATGATATTATCCAGCAAAAAATATATTATATCCAGAACTTATAATTTTTACACTCTTTTAAAATTAGTATTATTATGATAAATATATATTTTTTGTTTATGATATTATCCAGCAAAGTATATAATATTTACAGAACTTATAATTTGTAACATTCTTTTAAAATAAGTATTATTATGATAAATATAAATAAGTGCACTTCTCTTAGACATTTTCCAGTAAAATATTCCAGAATTTTATTAACACTTAAAAAAAAAGAGTTTTATTTTTTGGATTAGATAACATTTAATCCACTCGACCGCTTAGTAACCAAAGTAATAAATTCATATTGCATTTAGTGTTTAATTCTTCAGCACATTCACCAGCATCTTTGTCCATGATACGACTATATTCATCCTCCAGACCATCCAATCGAGGCAAACTATAATGATAAAGAAATTCTTTAAATAAAATAAACTTAAATAAATTAAATCAAAACCCACGTGAAAACCACCCGGAGCATGTCTTGCAGCATAGAATATCCAGGTGGCAAGAGGAATCGCTTGCTATCGCAGATGGTGCGTAAAATGCAGGACTTAACATCAATGCCAAATCTGAAAGAATCACAGATTTAATATATATTTATATAGATATTTTCCATTTAGAGACCCACAGTGAACTCAGCTTGGTGAATCGAGCAAACAAATCCCTGCGATCTCGATGGCCCTGGTAATGATGGGACTCCCAGGCTCCACTGTACTTGGGCTTATCCCACTTTGGTGATGGAGTGGTCCACTTTGACCACTTTTGTTTGCTCTGATCCTCCCAATCTTTCCACTTGTGCTCCTGCTCCTTGGCATATTGATTCCACTGCTGCCATTTGTAGGGATTAGCATAGCTGTCATCATCAATTCGTTGGGTTTTCTGGGGAGGCTGCCTCCACTTGGGCTTCAACAAAGTCTGGGCCTTGAATCCCCAATTTGTGCCAGGTATATAGACAATGGAGTCGGGCAACTTTTCCGGCTTCTTTGTCGTGGTCTTGGGTAGGAACCTTTTAGGATAGATATCCTCCACAGTTCCTGGTACCGGAAAGTAGACAGCCTCCTCCAGGACAAAACTAATGCCCTTCGGATAGGTGGCAATCAGTCCGGTGGCAAAAGAGCAGGTGAACTTTACAAAGGAGCCGGGAGGAAATAAAACTGCCCTTCTCCTCCGACTGAAAGCTCTGCTCACAGCCTCCCTAAGATGCGATCTTTTGGAGTTTGTAAGATCTGCCCCCAAACTTGGCCAAGAAGCGGCAAACAGCAGCAGCCAGGCAAAGATCGTGGCTCGTAGCATCTTAGCCAACTGAAAAGACGAAAATTACCGGAGACATTCGGAGACTCTGTTATTCCGGCACCGACAACCAATTGCCCAAATATTTACCCGCCTCTGATTGATATCTTGATTTATTTACGGAGCTCATGCTTCCATTAACCCACCGACCCAATTTGTCCAGCAATTGTTGGAGCGTGGTATTTGTACATCGATCAGTTCCCTTCTCTGACTCAAGACGGACAGTTCTCAAAATGGAACTCAGCTGGCTAAGATCACTTACCATATTTCTTATTTTTATTCATCACTCGGAATCTTTGCTGTGGCCAGCATCCTCCAACTTGGGTGTAAGTAAAGTTAACTGAATTTTAAGGTTTTTTAAATTAATTTATCATATTCAGTTGACTCTATCAATTTCCCATCCCATTGCTGAGTTGTATCCAGAACGTCGGATTCTGATAGATTGGTGCTTTGCCATCTCCTACAACTATCCCTACAATGTCACCGAGTTCTATAGCATACCCATCTGGCCGGGATTTGCCAACTACAAAGCGAAACGGGAAGTAACCCAGTTGGAACTAACCGATGATAGCTTCTACACCAAATATGGACATGACACAGCGACCGGCAGGCATCCCAAAGATTTTTCAGCTGCCGAACTTTATTCCTTTCTGGAGGATAATTTGGCCGGCTATGGATTCCATGAGACGTGCCTGTTGCGCAGTGTCTGTGAACTGGCCCAACATCCCTTCGATGACAACCATCAGCACATACTCAGTGATATTGTGACCTTTGTGCTGAGGTGAGCACAATAAAATTATAAAATATTTTTTAGATAAATTAAATATTTATTTTTAGTCCCTCCCTCCATGACGGATTCCAGGAGCATGAGCATGTCTACAGGAAGGCCTATGAATTAGCCGAACAAGATGGTTTTTTGGGCAAAGATTGCTTGAGATTATACTCCCATTGCCAGCACGATCTCTTACAGATGATTAGCCAAGTCATATTTCTCTAGAATTCCGAAATAAAATAAAATCCAGAATGAGGCCAACATGTAAATTACAATGTCGGTGCGTTTCATTAGCAGCTGCTGTTAGTCTCCAATTAACGCAGTGCTTCTGGCTCTCCAAGATATCCAAGTGAGATACTGAGATACTGGGATACCGGGTAGTTGTCACACCGAAATGTATCTCAACCGCGTCCACTTGATCGGCGCTCTGCTGGCGCTGGGCAGTTGTCCCCTTCGGGCCGAGTTCCCGCTGCTCTTTCCAGCTTCATCTGTTTACCAGGTCACCTCCTCGCTGTCCGTGCCCGTGGTGATACCGGATCGGAAACTCTTCTGGGACTGGGGACTGCAGATGAACTATGCCTTTGCTAGTAAGCCCTCCTCCTTCTATGCGGCCACCATTTGGCCAGATGAGTTTTCGCGGCGCGGGAAACGGCAGTTGCGGAATGAGACGGCAAAGTATCTGCCAGATGGAGTATCTTCCATGCATCCGAGTGACTTTTCAGCTGGCGAGTTGTACGAGAGCCTGGAGCATATGCTGACCCGCTACGGATTCGATGAGTCCTGTCTGCTGCGCAGTGTTTGTGAGTTGGCCCGGCATCCTTTCGAGGATACGGAAAACAACATGCTCACCGCCCTGCTCACCTTTACCCTGACGTAAGTATTGGAATCCTTGAGCAAGGGATCAAGCTTAAATCTCCACCATTGCAGGCCATCTCTGCACGAGGCCTTTGCCCCCGGAGAGAGAACCTATCGAGAGGTTTACGAGGAGGCCGAACGACATGGCTTTCTGGGCGGGAATTGCTCACTTCTGTATGCCAACTGTCCGGTGGATTTCCTAAACGGCATCAGCAGTCTGTTGAGTTAGCACTATTTATTCGGAATTAGTAATGAGCTTTCCTTGGCCCATTTCCAAATAAACTAAATGCTTAGAATACAATGAAGATTATCTCGAAATGCACTACTGGAGATGTCCTCATCTTGCCCCCAAATTAATATACACAAACATTAGGCTGCAGCCATCTTTATTTCATCTGACCAGTCGGGTGGCTAAGTTTATGATGTCCATTTCACAGCTGGGATAGGAGAGGTGGCATTCACCACCAAGGAATCCAATCTGTTCGGCTCTTTCGTACTTGTCCCGATACACCAGCTCGTCCTCGGCAAATCCTTCATGCTCGGAGGGTCTAAAAATAAATTGATAAAATAACAAAATTAATATGGTAAAAGCGGAGACAAAAACAATTACAAATTAATAACTGAGTTTATTTTGAATAATAAAATATACTCCAAGAATTATTATATTTTATTTTAAGTTATAAGTTCTTTAATTTTAGTTAAAAACTTTCAACTTACGTGAGCAGAAAAGTGATGACCTGGGTGACCATGCCGAAGTAGTGATCCTTGGCAAAGGGATGCAGGGCTAGTTCGCAGACACTTCTCAGCAGGCAGGTTCTGTGGAGGCCGTAGGTCTCCAGCATGTGCTCCAAGCCAGCATAAAGCTGTCCGGCCGTAAAGTCACTCGGATGCAGGTCTCTTTCCGGGTATAAACTATTACCTAATTGTCGCCTTTGCCTTCGGGCCAGTTCATCCGCCCAAATGGAGGCATTGTAGAAAGATGATACCGTGGCGGGCAGGTTGTAGTTCATCTGGAAGCCCATGTCCATGAAGACCTTGGTGCGAGTGGGCAGATCGAGGGGTATTGAGATCGACGAGGTTATCTGGATAACCGTGGAGGCGGGATATAGCAGCAGACCCCGAATCGGACATATTAGGATCGCAATCACAATCAAAGTGACCTGGCCGACTTGCTCAACGATCTGCTGCTTTGGACAATGCATGACTATGTGATCCACTTGGAAATCGAACCGAAATCGGAGTTCTCTATTTGGAATTTAATTAGGGGGACTGTAAATGGTGGATCAACGACCACAGCCAGATGCGTGAGCTGCAATTAGAGCGAATTAGTCGGCAGAGGCAACTCCGAAGCCGAAACTGGAGCGCATGCTCCCTCATTAGAATCACCTTGCTCGAATCTCCTCCGAAAGAACAATGCTAATCTTAGAGATCAGTGGAAATGGTTCTTTGTTCATGATCTTTCCGAGTGACAAAGCCGTCAATTTCTTGTATAAACAAATATTGCGTTGGCTTTGGTTCGTGGCGGAGATCCGAGTTTAAACAAAGCCAGATTAGTTAGCATTGCACTCCAATACAAACAAGATGGTCCCGGGGGCTCTGACCTGGCTTTTGCTGCTCCTAACTGGGCTTTGCACCGTTGGAACGGTAGCAGGCCGGACCAATACTAATTTCAGTCCCAATGAGAAAGGAAACTCCAGTCTTAGCCATACGGATACCCTATTGAATCGATCCAAGCGAGTGGCCATTTACGATGGTCAGGGAGTTGCCAAGGTGAGATTTCCTGGAATTTCTTTATCCCTTACTATTACCAACTACTAAGACCTCCTTCAGTTTGTGCCCAGTTTGGCGTATCCTGTGAAGCAGACCGACACGGTGCAGTCCTTCTGGTTGTTTTTCAACTTCCAGGGTCAATGGATTCCCACACCTGTCCCCCTTTACTGGTGGAGCTTCTGGAACACCACCGCCTTCGTGTCCACCGCCCGGGAGTGGCGCAAGGATATGCAGGTGAAGTTGTCATATGACGAGGCCAGAACTTGGGTCTACAATGCCATCGAAATTGGCATGGAACAGTAAGTGGTTCACAAAATGAGACAGATAACCAAAAATGTATCTTTGACTTATGCCTCTAGGCTGGATGGTAAATATGGAGGAGTTTGTCTGCTGAGGAGCATATGCGAGATCTCGCAGAATCCCTTCGAGAATGCCAACATCTTCAGCGAAATTGTTAACGCCGTGCTTGTGTAAGTTTACTTTCTACCGATTCCACAGAAATATATATACTTAATTCGATTAATCAAAAGACCAACCATGGACAATGTGGCCGGAAAGTATCTGCATGCCAGGAACGCAGGACGTGGAGGAGCGGATTGCGAACGAACCTACAGCGACTGTAGTCCATTGCTCTGGACCCTGGTCAAAAACATGGCCAAGAACCCATTCTAATGAGCTGGATCTACCAACCACTCAGGATAATTTTCTACTTCCCAGGCAATAAAATAAGATTTAACTACCATAATTATAAAAATGAGTAAAAACTTTAATTGTGATTTAAGCTGTCTACCTCTATAAAATATTTATGTAAAAGTCCTTGCGTTGAAATCTTGATATTACAACCGGTGTATTCCACTCGGCTTCTCCTTTGGTTAATAGCACATTGAGGATGGATGGTATTCGTCAACTCTGGAAATAAAATTGGAAATTCGTAGGGAAAGGGCTTCTTGGCTGGCTTAAAGAGATTGGATTACTTTTAAAAATATCTGCAGTTTATTCGTTAAGAGACTCTGAAAAACGGGCCAAAGAGCGTCTCAGTTCTGGTTTACTTCTTGAGAGCTTTCCGCCGGTACATAGCCCACATCTCGCAGATCATGGGCTTGGTCAGGCAAAAACATTCGGTTGGATGGAGGTCGCGCGGCCGGGGATGATCGCACTCCGAGTAGGACGGATATGGAGTGAGGGGCTTCACACAGTTGAGGGGACTCCGCTCTTTCAGGCAGGACGGGGGCAGACGTCCCTGTTTATAGCAACGTCGGGCCAGCTTGGGGCAGTCCCCGTCATCTGGCACCGAACAGGGCTGCGGGCAAGCCGTCGATGGCTTGGCAGAGGGCTTCCGACGCTTGATCGGAGCAGGCTCGGCCTGGGCATAGCAGCAGATCTTCTTCGGCTTGATGTTGATGGGCGGACAGGCTACCCAGGTCTGCCAGTACTTGCGCTTGGCCTTGTCCGACTCCACGTAGTAGATGTCGTCGAAGCGCGGGTTGAACGGACAGAATGTGTCGTCGGGGTCGCAGAACGGATTCAGCCACATGGACGGTGCCTTGATCACCAGCCTCTTCTTCTCTTTCTTCGCCTGGAGTTCCGGCTGGCCGCAGGGAAACTTCGTCATCACCTTGGGGCACTTGCTGCCGCCCTCCTTGGAGTCGCAGGCGGAGGAGAACCGCTTGCACACATCCAGCACACTCTTCGCCCGCAAGTTTGAGTGCAGAAAAAGTTTGCTACCGGCTTTCAATTCCATTTTTATTACGTCCCTTTAAATTTTGTTTGTGCCGAAAATGTGGTAAGCCAAGAATTTTTGTTTTGTTTTGAATTTTGTAGGAATTTTGGGAGGATTTTTGAGACTGGTTGGGGGCGACCTAACCAGCTCGAAGGTGGAAAGTCTACTAAATCTGTCAATCGATCGCCTTGACCAACATGACACAGAATTTTCCAGTTTCAAAGTCATAGTTTACTTGATTTACATTCTTTTGCCACTCTGGGTAAGGAAATCCAGGACTTTGTAGGGACAACTTGGGGCATAGAAACGAGCACAATCATTGATGTCCTTGCGATGTCTGTACTTGTCGTCCAAGATCTCAACGGGCAACCTTGGAATTTTTGAATATAAAAGGTCTTCAAAATTATACTTATATTTGAAGTACTCACGTCAGTACAATCCGCATTAGATCCTCCATGAGGAAGCCCTCATGGTGACCAGCATCTAATCTTGCCCTCAACTCACACATGGCTCTTTTTATGCAGGATCTCAGGTCTATCCGAAAACTGGGATTATAACAAATTATAAATTAAATATATCCAACATTAATAAATAGTTTTTTACACTTTTCCCATTGCCTCGAACTGGTCGAATATGTCTCTACGCTCTCTATAGCCACGATTTAACTTCCAACTGGGAACATGAGACCAGGATTCATATACCTCCTCCTCGGGTTGATAGGCATTTCTAGGCTGGCTATATGTGGCCAAATGCCAGGGAGTTTTGTAAAATGAATCCCTGTTAAATGGAGGACTGAATGTTTGTTTTTAGAATATTAATTTAATTAGTAAGAGATTCCCGATAATTTACCTGGTTAACACTTTTTGTTTGGGCCGTTGGAGTCGATAGAATGAGTTCCTGCTAATTGAGGGTCTAAAATATTGGATTTAAATTATATATTTCACAAACTCCAATAACTTTACCTGTCATTTAAAGGTGTTTTGTAAACCGATTGGGAGTGGTACACCTTTTCATCACTAAAATATAATTTTATGTTAATAAATATTAAACAAAAAAAACACAAATAGTTACCTTTTATATGGCCCCCAGTAATCCGAATTTTTGGAATAGCTAGAAGAGGAACTATTGGGTCTTCTATAATAGGTCCAATCCCATCGACGTTTCGGTGTGGGTTTGGGTTTCAAGCGCTTCAAGATCTTCGGCTGCCAACCCTCGATGGTGTCGGGAAGGGGATGATATATATCGAACTCCAGGCTGTACTGAAGGCCACTCGGTCGACCGCCCACTATGATCTTGGTCAGAGCGGCAGTTAGCAAAACGGAAGCCTTATCCGGAAAGACCAATGCCCGCACCTTTCGCGAAAGCAGGCGATCCCGAAAGTCACCGGATGACCCAATTAAATGCGTGCTGTTCCCCCGAATCTCGGCCAGAGCTCCGAGCAAAAGAAACACCAAGATTGTGCACCTCATGGCTACTCAATGAAAACTAAACTGATCCGAGTGACAGGTACTGGTGGGGAAGAAATTAACGCCAGCAGATGGTTAAATTACGCTAATTAAGACCCGTGTGTCTTACAGCCGGTCGATCAGGTGGGCCTTGAGCTTACATGTCACCCGGGGAATGACTGGTCTGGGGATCATTTGTTCAGAAGCCGCCTTTTTGGAATCAGGCTGAGTTTCGGCATTCCAATCGTTTAATATTTTAGTCCCCTGACATTTAGTATCTTTTACTTCCTAACGTATTAAGAACAGACCCAGAATGGTGAACATCCATGGATGCACCCGCATGATGGTCAATCGCTGCATTGAGCTGCTCCGCGCACGCATCGAATGCGCCCAGACGCGTCACATTGCCAGGCGGCATCCGGGCCAACGGGTCACATCCTCCGCCCAGTACCGGCCCGAGGAGCAACTGGTCCGGGAGCGCGCAAAGACGGATACCTATCAGAAGAACAAGCGTCGTTCCATGTGGGAGCAGGACGGAGGCCAAGGAGCACGATCCGCCGTTCGCGATGATCAGCAGCGTCTGGATGCTGATCAGTACCGGCCCAGGGAGCTGGAGCAGCGCAGCTACGACTGCACCTGGGAGAACTTCCCGGAGAGCGTGGCGGAGAGGCCGCCCAGCATTGACATGGAATCGGCGGATGTCATGCCCCGACGCCGTAGATCTGAGGTAGGCTGCTTCTTATATTTTTGGCCCAATAATGAAATGAAATATAATTTAATTTCCACCATTCCAATTCAAGTCGGAGCGCCCCAACACTGCCAAGCCGTGGGATGAAGAGGCTCGGGATTTCATCAGCCAGTGGGACAGCAATGCGGCAATGATCAATCGCCAACGCTATTCCCAAGCCGTCGGTGTCTGTCCACCACCAATGTCGTCCAACATGGCCAATGCCATGCGCTCCCGGCAGCGACAGTTTTACTATTGACAGAGAAAAGGATCACGACCATGACGGTGGACCGAATCAGAATCGGAAATTCGAGCATGTGCTCCCAGTAGTCCACATCAAATTATTTGTGCACAAAGCATGCGATTTAATGGTGTCAAAATTCCAAACTAATACCTTATTTGACGTGTGTCGATTGGACCCGATTTGAACAAAACTAAAATTCAAAATTAAGCTTGCATTCATGGCTCTTTGGGGGATCGGAAGGGTTTTCCTCAATAGGAGCTTGGTGCGCGGTTTAGCGACTCGAAAGAGGGGTCCCTGGAATGTTCCAAATATGCCCATTAGAACTCCCCGAGACTTTGACTACTTTCGGGCTCTGAAGCGGAAGGCACCGAAAAAGATTACCTATTGCCGGCGATGCGAACGGGAAGAGGATAATCCCAAAAGGTTGCCGAAAGAGCGAATTCGGAGTAAACGGAAAGAGCAACATTGGGAAGAGCCGACCGAGAAAGAGTAACCATGAAGCAAGTCAATATTAAGTTGGCGCAACTATAAAATATACATTTTTTATAATTTAAAAACTCTGATTTTTTTTGTTCTGAATTAAGATTACAGAGCATTTGAAACGATAATGCTCCAATTGGAGCTTCGTATTGTAATTAGTGTGTATGGTATGTCGGGGTAGTTGGAGTTTCTAATGCTAACATGGTAATCACAAGTATTGGGCAAATGTTTAAAAACTTCATTATTTTTTTAACGATAACGATATAAATTGATTGATGGTTGTTTAGAGCGGGCTCACCTGGATATCATCAGATTCATTAAAATCAAACCACCTTAACTATCTATTAAAAATATTCATTGGAAAAATGATTTACTAACTTTTTATAACTTTATTGTACATACACGTATATCTGCTCCTGTCCAAATACAAGTATAAGTTCCTCCCGTTCTTGTCATACCCTGAGATTATACATTTTAGAATATGTTTGATAGTCTCAATTAACTTGCACATTTATTATTAAGTATCCCTTTAACCCAAGTCTTAAACTAAAATAAGGTTATTAAAAGAGAACATGAAAATATGACTACTAAATAACGGATCTGTATTTTACAATCCCAAATATTAAAAATTATTTATAGAAATATAAAATTTAATTATAGTTGAATTTTAATTCTTATAACCGAAACAAGTTTTCCATTTCATATTATGTTTGCTATTTAATCTCTCTACATTAAGTTAAACTCCTCAAGTGAAAATTAATTATAAATAGTCCCAGTATTTCCCTGTATTTTTAAAATCAACCGCCAGCTGGAATCTTGAAACCTATAATTCAGGGTTGCCGGATCCTGTTTTGAATAATCGCTAGGAACAGCTGTTCCCACAGCTGACTACTCAGTTCCGCAGAATTACTCGTTTGTAATTGCTGTTCCCGATTCGGAGGTTTAATTGTTCTGTTCGCGGTTCGATTTCAATTGCTCTTCGAGATGGCGCTCCTTCGGAATGTGGCTACGGGAGTGTGGAGCTCCACCCGGCACTTTGCCAGCAGCGGCTGCACCATCTACAGCCTGAGTTCCGGCCACGTCAAGTGCGGTGTTTCCGTGATCCGCGTCTCGGGGCCACAGACAAAGAAGGCCCTCCGCGCCATTGTCGCCAACAAAGAGTACGAGCCAAAGGCAAGTAATTTTAAAATATCAATTCTTATATCCTATATACTGTGTTTCATTGACCAATAAAATAGAAGGGGTTATCTGTTTCTGTGGAAAATCTATCCCCAAGCTGACACCTGTGGAGCAATCTGCTGATAGTTTGCTAATTTATGCTTAATTTAATGCGATATGTGTGGCGACAAATTTGCATTCCCGGTGGTGATAACCCAATAATTAGTTGTAGTATCTATGTAGTAGTTGCACTTTTCAAGATACAGACTTGAAAAATATTAATATAGCTATTTTGTGGTCAGATAATTTTACAATATCTTAGAAACCTATATTCAAAATCTTTTTACACCGAATATAGAAATATATAGATAGTCACACTTTAAATTTGATGATATTTAGTAGTTGCTCTTATTTAGATTTATATGTACTTTAGAAATATTTATAATTGTTTTGTATTTATATTTTTTTAATGTCTTCAGGAAAAGCAATTTTTAAAACAGAATATTTGCAATAAGTTGAAGGAAAAATTTAAAATTATTTAGTTTAAATATACTATTAGTATCTACTTTACTAAAGAAATATTTAATATTTTTTTTGTAGTATCTTTACGCCGAATAATTGAGATGCATTTAAGAGCGGCCTTAAAATTTTTAAATAATTCACAACTGATGATTAAAAATGATGTAATTTTAATTATTTTCTTTTAAAAACAAGAATTGGTATTGCTCAAAGTTACTAAACCGACTTTATTAAATACTTCTCCAAATAGGCACGTCAGGCATATTTGAAGTCCTTCTTTCACCCAACCAGCAAGGAGATGATTGATCGAGGTTTGCTGCTCTGGTTTCCAGGACCAGCTTCCTTCACTGGAGAGGACTCCTGTGAGTTCCAAGTTCACGGATCTCTGGCTGTGATAGCAGCCATGCTGGATGCACTGGGCAAGGTGGATGGCCTGAGACCAGCTGAACCGGGAGAGTTCACCAAAAGAGCTTTTTTCGGAGGAAAACTGGATCTAACAGAAGTCGAGGGACTTGCCGATCTCATCCATGCCGAAACGGAGGCGCAAAGGAAACAGGTGAGCGTATTGTCGAAAAGAAGAAGAGCCAAAGAAATAAAAATATATATTTTATGTAGGCCCTCCTGCAGAGCACCGGAGCCCTGGCCCGCCTGTACGACAACTGGCGCAGAAGACTCATCCGCTGTGCCGCCCATTTGGAGGCCTACATTGATTTCGCCGAGGAGGAACAGATCGAGGGCGGCGTCATCTTGCAGCTCACCAAAGAGCTGAAATCCGTAAAGAGTGAGATTCGGGAGCATCTGAGCGATCAGCGGCAGGGAGAGCTCCTTCGGGATGGAGTTCGCACCGTGATCATCGGAGCACCCAATGTGGGTAAGAGCAGTCTGCTCAACCTGCTCTGCCAGCGATCTGTGTCGATAGTGACGGATCAAGCAGGCACCACCAGAGATATTATAGAAACCATGCACAACTTCGGTGGATATCCCGTGGTATTCTCAGACACGGCCGGACTGCGGAAGAGTACCACGGATAGCATCGAGCAGGAGGGCATGCAGAGAGCGAAGGCCTGCCTGGCCCAATCAGATATGATACTGCTACTTGCAGATGCCAAGGAGATCAGGGAAATTAACCACGAAGACTCGGTTCCTCAATTCGTTGATAGTTATCTCCAGGAATTGGATATACCCCTGGATTTGTGCGGCGGCAAACGACTGCAATTGGTGGCCAACAAAACGGACACGCTCTCAAGGGAAGAGATAGCCAAGCTGGAGAAGCTCTCCAACATCTTAGCCATATCCTGCCACCAACCCGAAACGATGCCGGTGTTTCTGGGTAGCCTGGAAAAGCAGCTGCAGGAGTTGTGCGGGGAACCGCGAGCGGAGAACCCCCGCATCACAAACACCCGGTACCGGCAGCAACTGGAGCGCTGCATCGAGCACATCGATGTCTTTTTGCGCGATTACCGACCTGATGTCTACCCAGACATGGCCATCGCAGCCTCCAAGCTTCGCAACTCCGTGCGGTGCATCGAACGCATCACCGGACACGTCAGCTGCGAAGATATACTCGACGTTGTGTTCAAAGACTTTTGCATTGGAAAGTAACTTGATAGTTTGTAGTTTGTAGCCTCAAAACGATTATGAAGAACTGCCCCGTTGAGTAATTAGTTAAATATAGCTATTAACCCTCGACTGTTTACTTTTAAACGACAATAAAGAATGAGATTTTAATTCAAACATTATTAAATTTATATGGAATATTCGTTTTGAAATTGAAACTCAAATATTTGATTGAATTAGTATTTTATTCTATCATTTAATGAATGTAATAATCTTTAATACGTTTTATACATTATTTTTCAATTTTTTTAAATAGGTAAACTGCACTTAGTGTAAACAGATCGAACAAGAAAAAAACCAATAGTTTAATTCATTTGTAGGTTTAAAAACTCGTTACTTTCAGTGTGGCCTTACTCCCCAATGTGTGTCAGTGGAGCACCTTCACCACCTGGTCACACTGTGTGATATTGTTTACGTGTTTGGTAGGTGCATTTGTTTTGTGATTTGGAAAACATGTCATCCTGGATCACAGGATTGGCGGACAAGGCCGAGAATATTCTGAACAAGCTCGACCAGAATGCGGCAACAGCCCTGCAGATGGAAAACCCCACTGGAGCCCCTGGGGATCCCATGCGAAGGAGCATGACCAGCAGTACCCAATCCTTGTCCATCCAGTCGACGAAGTCCACTCTGTCGCCAGCAAAGCGTTCGGTGGCCAATAGCGCGTCCAGCGTGAAGAGCGAGGGAGTGGGATCCGTGGTGACCAGGGACCTGCGTCTAAAGATGTCCCCTTCGGCTAGTTTCTCGAATTCCAGCCATCCGGAACCGTCATCTATGGACACCAATGAACTGGCGGCCTTCAAAATCGCTTTGAATGAGATTACCGCAGAGCGGGATGAACTGCGACTGCGATTGGATGAACTGAATCATGACAGCGAGAACTTTGCTCTCCAGCAGCGTAGCCAGGAGCTGGAGTCCCTAGCCCAAACCCTTTCCGAGGAGAGGGACAAGGCTATACATGACCTCAACGAGGCTCAGACTGCCCACATGGCCTACGTTCACTCCATATCCGAGCTGGAAACGAACCTGGCCAAGCTGCAGCAGGAATACATGAGCGCCTCGCACAAGCTGCAGATGCAGACAAAGGAGACAGAGCAGCAACGCCAGGAGCTGCAGGAGTATCGCACCAAGGCCCAGCGAGCCTTGCAGGCCAAGGATGGTCTCATCGCGGAACTGAAGGCCAATCACAGGGTAGAGGAGGGCGCAGATCCGAATCTGGTGGCCAAAGACAGCGAGACGCGATTCCTTCAAATCGAACACGATGCCCTCAAACAGGAGCTGGAGCATTCCAACGAGGAGCTGCAAAAGGTGCATCTGCAGCTGGAGGATTACCTCGCCCAGGAGCGACAACGTCAGGTGCGACTTTAGGGAATATTCCATAAAGAAAAGGATTAATTTATATTCCCTTTGCCAGTTGGAGCTCAGCTCTGCCCGCCAGCGAGAGGAGACACTTTCCAAGGAGCTGCGCCAGGCACGCGAGCAGAGCCTGACCTCCGAGTCGGAGCAGCGCATGCTGACCCAGGAACTTGCCTCACTGCGCCAGCAACTCAGCAACCAGATGGCCGCCTCCGCCACTCGCCTGCAGGAGCGGGAGCAGCAGCTCCAGGTAATGCGACAGCGGCTCAGCGAGGAGGCCAATACGGGAGCCAAGAACAATTACGAAACCCGACTCAAGGCACTCACCCAGTCACTGGTGGAGAGGCAGGGTCTTCTGGAACGGGTTTTATCGGAGAGGAATGCTCTAAGGCTGCAACATGAGAATGCGCAGATGCAGCTGCAGGCAAAGAACATGCACATGGTGGAGATGGAGAGCCAGAGGGGCAGCTCCCGTAACCCCTTACTCTCTAATACCACGGATGATGGTAAGTGATCAGTTTTCTGATTCATGATTCGTATATCTCTACTGTAAAATTCTTCCTCCAGCCAAGGCCCAATTTCCCCTGCTCATGCATCCTAGCCCGTTTGACAATCGGGTGGCCCGACGCTTCAAGAGAGCTCTCCGCCAAGCGGACTCCATGGGCATCCGGGTGGGCACGTTCCTGCGCCGCTATCCCATGATGCGGGTCTCTGTGATTGTCTACGTGGCACTGCTCCACTTGTGGGTCATGTTCGTGCTGCTCTCCACGACGCCAAACTAATCGAATCGAATTAAATTAAATAGTTGAGCAATGGTTTTATTTTTATATATTGTATGTATTATATTTTACACGCGGAAATATCTAGGATATCTAGAAGTACGAGTATCTATATGTGTGTGTGTCATGTTTGTGTTGCAACAGTTGTATATATCGTTAGTATACTATATATGTGTGTCGTACTCGCTCTAAATTCAATATTCAATAAACATCAACTATGTACAGAAATTGCAATTGGTTTAACGCTAAAAACATCAAGCAAACAAGTAACAAGACCCAAATAATTCATCTACACTAAGTTAGGAAAAGAACGATGGTTGGTTGGTCACAGTTCAAATATTGCATTAAGAATCCAACTACAGAAGCTGTCAAGTTGTCAAGTAAACACGAAATATGTTAAGTGCAGTTGCCGCTGGCGAACAAAGCTAACTCTTCTAGCTAATCGGAAGAAAATAGTGAGTATAGGCTTTTGGGACGATTCGCGTAAAACAAGCGCTATATGCCCCGCAAGTTCTTGTATCAGTCATCTGCGTGATAGCTCACATAGACGGCATCGCCACCCAAGCTAATCAGACACTGGCCCTGCAATGAGAATTTAGTTATAGATAATCACGCAAAATAGATAATAACTTATAGGCATACATACCTGGTTCTTGTGCTGATTATCGAACAGCATTAGTTCGGTGATGTAAAAGGAGACCATGGCATTCCCTCCCAACGAAGCAATGTGAGCCCTCACCACGGCAAGCAGTTCGGTGATAAAGCCATGGACAAATCCGCTGATGCCACCATTCTCCCGGATCGAGGTGCTCTCCCGAATAAAGAAAAAGTTCAGATTGCCCAGATATTTATCTATGCGGCCGCCGGGTATGAAGCTAAGCGGTGTCAGATCCACGCCATACCGATCTCGCAGGGGGAACTATTAAAAAATTATTACTATTAGGCACGATTATTTGGGTGTAGAATTAAATTATTATTTAAATTATAGCGAATTTGCAATGTAAGTAGTCTTAAGTCTAATTACCAGAATTTTGATATCAAACTTACGTATCGGTTGCGAGGAACCAGCCCCACAGTCAGCTGCTTAACTCCGGTGGAGGGCAATCCTGCTGTCAGGCTGCTCATCCGTGACGGTGAGGTCTTGCGCATCTTGAAGGAGCTCATACCGAACGGCGGTATAGCGGTGCTAGTTGGAGTGGGCGTGTCCACCATCTGATCCTCGTCCAGCGGAAAAATGTAATCCTCCTCCTGCAGCATCCGCTTGCCATTCAGCTCTGGCTGGGATTGGGTGGCGTGCATAGAGGCCTCATGGAATCCATTCTGCTGCTGCGGTTGTTGTTGCTGCTGTTGTTGAGGTTGATGCTGCTGCTGAAGCTGCACCGGTCGACCACGTCCGCGGTACTTTATTTTATTGGCATCGCTCAAACCCATAGCCATGCCGGTGACCAGAAGTTGGATTTGGTCCGATTCAGGAAGATCCAATCGGAAACGAAGATCGCAGATGGCACAGGGAATCATGGTGCGCAGCTTGAAGTAAATGGTTTGCAGCAATCTATTAAAGGGGTCAAGAAGAAGTTTAATCTTGAACTTATATAAACAAAAGGGGGACCCACCTTTGGAAGTGCTTCGGAAAACCATTGACACTCTGTCCCACCTCGAGGCGGGCCCGCCACACCTGGGTAAACATCTGCAAATTCTTGGCCGTATCCATTTCCAGCATGCCCGGCACCTGCTGCGTGTTAACCACATGGAAGCCCTCCGGCGGATACGGCTCCATTAGCAGCGATATGATCTCCAGGTCCTCGATATCGTCCACCTCCAGCACACAGAGCTCCTTGTTGCCGCAGTTCAGATCGAGTTCGTTCATCTCCTCTTCGTCGGAGTCATCAGTGTCAGATTGCTTGTCACCAGCTGCTCCAGCAGAAGATGCTGGAGTCGCATTGGCTGCCAAATCGGGATCCAAGCTCTTCAGTTGATAGATCTCCTGGTTGCGCTCGAACGTCTCCTGCAGCTTTTTCTGCAGCTCGTTCAGCTTTTGCTTGTCGGTCCAGGAGTTTCCAGCTACAATCTTCGGCACCTGCGGCACCGGCAAAGCACTTAGAAACAGGGCCGTCCCGGTGGCTATCAAAGCTATCATACGCTCTCCAATGGCCACCTGGGTGCGAAGTCCGAAAATGGCATTCATGCCTTTGGCTTTCAGTTTGTTGATTAGCACCCGATGTAGTTCGTATTCCAGGAACGGCAGGCCATCGGAGATCTCCTTGGCATTTAGCTCCGCTCGTAGATCCCTCTTGGCTCGCACAACCTGCGCCTGCATGAAGCACCCCCGTCCGGTGACCTTAAGTAAATAAATAAATAATTGAGATATGAGAAGAAATCTTGCAACAATAAATATAATTCCTTCTCGAACCTTATTTATACAATTCTTGATCTTTATTTATTTAATAATGGTAATAATAATAAATACTAATGGCATGATTCCTACCTGCATGTACTCCGGCACCTCCAGTGTGGCCAGGAGCACGTCTGGCACTCGTCCCTTTTTGCAGATGGCGCACTTTTTCATCTTCACGTTGAATGGAACGGAACTTAGGTTGTAGGGTATGTGACAGATGGCACAGGCGTTGCGGGGACCATTGAGCGGAGGCAATCCATAGCGTTTTCCCGACGAACTATTTCCAGTGCCAACGGAACCACTATCCTTCCCAGTGCTCGCCTCTCCGGTGCTGCCATTTGCCTCACGCTCCTCCAGAGAATTCGACATGGTCGCCGCGGCCTTGGACATGGTAAATATATCGGTCTGCGACACGGATCTATTGAAGACCATGTTGATCACGGCCGCCGTTCCAGTGGCAGATAAAACACAGACATCATCCCTAAAAATTTGTGAAATAAACTATTACAGATTTATTAAAAAAATCCCCTCGAGAACCTACGAAATGGTTGTGGTCTCCGCATAGCCCAGCACCACATTGCAGCCCAGGGATCGGGCGTGCGAGCGAATCTCCATGCGCAGCTCCGTCCACCAGCTGTCGCGCACCTCCGGCTCATCCGGATTTGGAACCCGTTCCAGTAGCTTTACCGATCGCGCAGCCACCGTAGCGCCCAGGTGTAGGATAAAGCCAGTTGGGTACTTTGTCATGGTCAGGAAGGGGTACTCCAACATATCCAGGCTGTCGGTGGCTGTTCCCGGCTTGGCCCCCACTGGCGGCTGCGTTAGACGCATCATCGCTGTGGCTGCCACCAAACGCTCACTGGCCACACAAATCGAGTTGCCTGCGAATGAAGAAGATTCAAACCAATTATTCACAGATACAAAACCGATCAGCACTGCTCACAAGGATCTGACACATATTGAATACATTTATATTTACAGCGGAATGTCTGAAGCCTGTGTGGAATGGTGGGAAATGCTTGAGATTAGTCAGGAAATCTTGCATAAACAGATATGTTTAATGAAATCCATAACTTGGTTGCTTTTCATAAATTCTTGAACTGTTCTTCAATTTCTTGCGTCTGCAATAGTAATACATTTTGAAATTTTGTACCAATTCGGATAATTCCCCGACTATTTTTGAAGAAAAAATTAGAAGGTAATGAAAAATTAAAGAAACTGTCTCTTTTTTAATAAATTGTTTTTTAAATTGTATTAAAGATGATGACAAATTCGAAATGATCTTAACTCTTATTAAAGATTGTATAGAATAAGAAATTAATAAACGTAGTAATTCGATCTATTAAATTAAAATACAATATGAAGTATTTCCTTCTAGAATATATCTAGAAAACTATACTGTGAGGAAAAGATCAATTCAAATGAGGCATTCGCAAGATACAGTGTGGGAGAGTCTTGCCCCAGAAAGAGAAGCTCGTGTGGTGAAGAGACAGAGAGGCACACGCACAAACAGGAACACAGAGGTACATCGAGAAAGGACACCGAAATCACATCGAGATTAGGCGGAGCATCTACTTACGCTTCCGATTGAATGTAAATGCTATGCCTGACGGCGTTGTGCAGCAGCGGACGCAAAGAGAGAACGTTTGGAGAGTGAGAGATGGACACACGGTGACAGCAAACACACAGATATTGAGCAGCAGCAGATGCTTATTGTTAGATGCTTACTAGCTAGACTCTTAGCCTTAGTCCTAAAAAGCGGGATTAAGGATCCCCAAATGACCAAAAAAGCTCGATCAGCGCGGTTCCCCTATTCAATATAAATTGCAATTATTGGAATCCAAACTTACTAATTTTTTTTTTACTAGAATGGTAAGGAATTTAAAACAAAACCATTAATATATTTATATTATATATTTT
>JAJJHY010008598.1:24360094-24412787 GCA_021224005.1 Drosophila setifemur | reverse complement strand
AAATCTTTATATATATATATATGTATATATATATATATATTATATATATTCATTCCCATTGCATAAACCGTTCAATTTAAATCATTGAGATTATTTAATATTTTTACGTGTTCCAAATTATTTGTTTTATATCCCTGCCATAGCATTTAAAAATTGAAAGAGAAATTTTAATAATGAGTTAAATTCTAATTGAATTAATGTTGTATCTTTTTAGATAAAAACTAACTTTGAATTTAATTACCAAACAAATGTAACAAAAATAACTCTCGATTGCTTTAAACTCCTTTGGCACATATTATTTTAAATTAAATGTTCTAAACTGCTAAATTTGATAAATAAGAACAACAATTTGAATTCCACTAACTTTACCAGGATTGAAATGGGGATCAGAACTGTGAGCTTAGGTAACCCCCGTGCATACCTTTAGGAGTGACACTCAGGTCGGAGTCGGAGGACCGGCGACAGATCTCGCCGACGGTGGCCGGCACCATTGTGGTGGCCGTCGAGGTGGTCGATGTAGAGGCACTGTCCGCGGTGGCTGTGGTGACCGCAGAGATCCCACTCTTCGAGGGACTGGGCGTTAGCTTTAGGCGACTGCTGCTCACCGGGGAAGCGAATCGCTTGACGCCTGGACTGCTGCCCTCGACAGTGGTGGGTATCATCGCTGGGCCCGTTGCGCCAGACATCGGGACTGCTACTCCCGCTCCCGCTGCTGCTCCTGGTTGCTGCTGGATTTCGGTGCTGGATCTAAGTTCGCGTGGTGGTAGTTTTTGTTGGCGAATGGCAAATGGAGCAAGCAATGATGATTCATTATTGTGGTTACTATGGTTAGTACTAGAGAGATTAGATATATTTACAAAATGAACTAAGTGTTCGGGACTAGGGGGGTTACTGAACGGATAATTATTGTAATCAAAGACTATTTCAGATCGAGTGGGAGTGGGTGTGGAGGGGCAGACGCGCAGTTCGGGTGCCTTCAGCAGCAGCGTGTTGGGAGGAAGTGAAAGTGGTACTGGTGGTGGTTCAATTGGTTCAAGTGGATCAAATGGTGCAAGCGAAGCCTCCGGTGCCATCAAGTGGTTCAGCGAAGCACTGCGCTGCAGGATCTTTCCGTAGCTGGGTAAAATGTTGAGCTGCAACATGGAGGAGGAACCACTGAGATTGGAACTCATCCAAGCTTCACTGCAGGTGGGCAACTCCGGCTGAGAACTGTAGTACGCCTTGGGCTCTAGCGAGGGCACAAAACGATGGCTTATACCCTTCTCGAGTGTGTTATCCTTGGCATTGAGATGCATCAGCTTCTGCAGGCGTCGAGAGAAGCTCTTCAAATCCTCCAAAAGATTATGGTGCCTCGGTGCCAAATCCTGCTGGCTGTTCTCGCAGCTACGCGTCTCCCCCGGTTTGATCCAGTTGTCCTGCAGGTTCTCCTCGTCCTCCAGGGACTCCTCACCATTGCTTACGGGAGTAACTACATCGAGAACTAGCTGAAGGGACTCCTCTGAGTCCGTGGAGTAAGTGGACACCGGTCGATGCTTAGCCTGAAACTCTTCCGCAGGGAGATCAGGCGCTGAGCGAGTGTTTTCTTGATAATCCGTCAATCCGGGCACGGTTAGGAAGCTCTGTACATTGGGCACATATCCCGGGCGGACACCAGTATCGTTGCTAATGGAGCGCACTATGTTGGGGGGATTGGAGGATTTCAAAGTGGCCATGGGAAAGCGTGACCTGCGCCGACGCCTGAAGCTCGAAGAAGCTGCAGAAGCCCCTCCAAAGATGCTGCTCAACGATTGAGTGGCGTTTTCGGGGATTTTCGGTTCAATACGCCGTATCAGAGTGGCGTACTTCTGACTGAAGACTTTGCTCGAAGACAGAGTTAATCGTCGCATCCGATGACGCAGCTTCTTCTCGCGGATCTTTTCACCGCGCTCATCCTCCTGCCGTATGAGATCCTGCATTAGCTCCGCGTCCTCTGTATCACTGCTGGCGCTCTCCAGAAAAAACATTGTGCCTGCTGCCTCCACCGCTGCTGCCGACGAGGAAGGCGCCGAACTGGGCTCCCTGAATATATTAAGACGATACTGGGGCGTGCGACCGGAAAGCGGCAAACTTGAGCTGCTCGCCCCCGCACAGTTGAGGAAGTCTAAATATTTTTGCGCCAGTCTAGCCAGGAGAGGTGGTACGTCAATGTATTATAAACATAAACACGACACAACAACAAAACAACAACGATTGGAGCGTGCAATACGATACGATACGACAAGGAGCGAAGTAGAGAGATCGAGGGATGAAGGTCGGTTGGGTATCGGGTTGGGGTTTGGTGTGGGAAGGAGAACGTTTAAGAGAAGAAAAATATTTGCTTTAGAACTTGTTGAATTGATTCTTGTTCTAGCACCTACAGCCAACTACGGAACTTTAAACACAAGAAAGGTGTCTAACTCCGGAAACCGAAGCCGAGGATGCCCTTGCAGAGTTTGGATTTTGTGAATATTGTAATCAAAAAAGATATAAGCTAATCTAATATTGGGCTCAATAAAATAAATGTGCGATCTAGATTTATTTTCCTGCTCCTGAAATACAGATTAGTGATTTAGTGAAGATAGCTCTAACTAAACACAAAATAGGGTCAAAATTAATATCTAGTTTTAAGGTAGACAAACAGAGAGGATAGATCCGACCAAAGGACAAAATTATCAAATTACATTTGGTAAGCCCACAAAACCTCTGCAAGTGCATTAGTATGTTCAATATCTGGAAATCTGACTCCTTTGCAGTCAGATTAATCACAAAGTACAGCCCTTTTCATACTTACTCTTCGATCAGGGCCACATCCGCACTGTTCGGCTGACTGCTGGTGTCCTTGATCAGCGTAACCGCCGTACCCACACCTCGTGCCACCACGCCCACATCGCCCTCCAGATCGAAGCACTGGGTGTAGCCGATGACAGCATTAGCGCCCATATTAATCGCCTTCAGGCCCATTTTTCGCTGAACCTGACCGGACAACTTCAAGAAGACAACCTGACGAGCCTCGTTGGAAGCACGGGGCGTGCGTATCTTATCGATCCACTGGTACTCTGGATCATCGTTGACCACCAGCTCCTCGACAAAGCCGTGAATCACCTGGGCGCGGTAGCCGAAGGGCACACACTGGGCTGTAGATTAAAGAAAGGAATGTTAGGATTATAATCCAAGATTTTAAAAATGTAGAATACAAACAGTGAAAGAAGGGTATGCCGCAGGAGCTCTGCCTGAACTTGTTAACGTCCGAGAAGAGGTCCACCTTGACAATGACGTTGATCTCACCGCGGATGCCGTGCATGGTATCGAAAACAGGAATCCAGCCGGAGAGCACGGTGCCCTTTCCATGGACCGCCTGACTAGAGCTCTCCAGACACAAGGAATTCAGGCTAATGTTCACCTTTCCGATGGCATCGTTGGCGGAGTACGTGTCGTAGTCCATCAGTCGGATCTGCAGTGGCTCATCCTGCAGCTCGGCATCGTCCACCTCGAAGCGGAACCTGAGAAAAACACGGGTTACTAGATGCGCAGATGCCTTTGGTGATTTCTCCAATTACCAATCCGTGTTCCATGTGGGATTCAAGCTCTTGCGGAACACATCTGTCTTGTGGGTCACCGATGCCAATTTAATCTCCACGAAGGCGTCTGTCGTTTCGGCACTCTTGTCCATCACCGGCAGGTTGCGCGCCGCCTTGATCTTCACCCCCACCTTGCCTGGCATCCTGTCCTGTCCTGATCGGCCTTTTCACAAGATTGTAACCAGCACTATTCAATAACTATCTAATCTATTTTAACTTGTGTTTTCCATTTTCCCAGTGCTTAGTGTGACCGTAGTGCTAGAATTGCCAAATCCCGCCTAGTGATGGGAGATCATTTTTCGTGTCGTGACTGTTTTGTATTACCTTAATTAATATTATAACTTTAATAAATAGTAAAAGACTTACCAAATAATTTTATTATATAGTATATTGAAAAATAGAATATAGAACAAAAAAAAAGAAAGAAAGGCTAGCTTCAGGGTCCGAAGCTTAGAATACCTTTGCAGACCAGTCGCCTTCAAACCGTTCGATCGTTTGTATGGCAGCTATAGGATATAGTTGACCGATTTTCTCCGATCGTTCCTATGACAGCTATAGAATATATTGATGCGATTTTAATAAGACTTTCAGGATAAGTTAAAATGGTTATTAAATAGAATCAATCGTTCCCTATTATTCTTATGGCAGCTATGGAATGTTATGTTCCGATTCCAGCCGTTCCGACCTATATACTACTTGCAACAGATTGAAAGTTCTGTGCAAAACCTTGAAACTGAAAGACTAGTTTGCGTAGAAACAGACAGACGGACGGACAGAAATACGGACATGGCTAGATCGACTCGGCTGGTGATGCTGATCAAAAACATATATACTTTACTGCACTTCAAACTTCTGTTCAAAATTATAAAACCCTCTTCAAGGGTATAATATGAAGTGATAAGCAGTTTATTTTTCATAGAAAATGAATTATTGTTTCTGTTCAAAGGTACGGCAGCCCTGCCATTGAGCGCTTGCTGCTGCAAGCTGGCAACGCTGCAGAAAAAATCAATACTCGCCGCCATATTTTTTCACTCGCCTGCAGAACAACGCGCTCCGGACCCCAAAAATGTTTAGTTTAAATAGGTATAATTAAGATAAGATATCGTAAAAAGTGCGCACAGTTAGCGGCAAGGCAGTGAAGATTCAATAAAGTGAACACCCCAGCAAATTGAGTAGAATCGCACCGCATCCCAATCTCCGGCATCCCAGTTGTGCTTCTTCTTCCTCTCCCAAGAGTGAGTGCGAGAGTGTGTGTGTGAGCCGAAAAGAGTGAGCAAAGCGAGAGAGCGAGGAGCATGGAAGGATCCCAGGTCTCATCTCCTTCGATCGGAGGTCCACGTGGTGGCGGTGGCGGCGGAGGCGGTTACCGCGGACGCGGCGGTGGCGCCCCCATGAGGGGTGGTTTCGACCGCGGTCGTGGTCGAGGACGCGGCCACTACATGGGCGGCATGCGCGGAGGCGGCGGTGGCATGGGCGGCGGTCCTCCAATGCAAGGCATGATGTCCGGCCCGCCGAGGGGAATGCGCGGTTCTCGAGGCGGACCCGGCTACCAGGGACGCGGCGGATCCGGTTACCAGGGACGCGGCGGCGGAGGCGGACCCATGGGAATGCGCGGCAGCCGCCCGCCTTTGTACTCGCAGCGTAAGTTCCAACCCAGACCCCCACATCCCCCGACTTGGTAACACCCCAATCCAATCCCAATCGTAAGCAGCTCCCAAACAACACACAGGTGCCGACAACAACAAGACGGTATCCCCAGTGCCTGCATCCACGGATGGGCAGGGTGATCAGCCCGTTGCCGATGAGGTGGCCGAAGGACAGACCTCCTCTTCCAGTGCGCCGCCTAGTGGCGGCTCTGCTCCGAGCAATGGCGGAGGACCTCCCCCATACTTGGGCCGCGGACGGGGACGCGGCGGTCCCTTCAGTGGACGAGGACGCGGCGGAGGTGGCTATAATCCGCACATGAATGGCAGTGGCGGCGGTGGAGGTGGCAGCATGTATGGAGGCCCGCACCACAGCCACCACAGCAACTCGATGGGCGGCGGTCCGGGCGGGGATCATGGACCACCCAGACGCGGAGCCCCGCGTGGCAGGGGCGGCTACAATCAAGGTATGAGTCGGCCCCCCTTGTATCACCACCATCAGGCACATAATCCCAATACCCAACTCGCACCGGAACCAGCTCTCAAACGTGGCGCTCCCGGCGGTCCTGGGCCCAAGCGAGGTCGCTACGAGGGCGGTCCATACAGTCAGCGTCCGATGACGCCCAAGTATCACTCCTCCCAGCAGCACATGGGCGGAGGTGGTGGAGGTGGCAGCATGGCCCCGCCCTCCTCCTACGGTTCTCCGCCCAGCCACCATGCACCAGCTCAGAGGTAAGTGCAAACATGCGTTCAAAGCTCATGGGTTTTACGCAGTCCCCTATGGGCAAAATTCTACATTTAAAGTGGATTCTTTGAATTTTCAATGAATGTTAGTTAGAATGTTAACAATGTTATTAAGCCGACTTCTGTTAACTTTTGCCTCTAAAGTCCAGCATCCCGTTGCTTTTTGATAAATTTTTGTTATGACTTTCAGAAAAATAACTGTAGTTGTATTAATTTATTTTAAATATTATTCTTTATTCTGTTTGGCACTTGTTTTTCTCCAATCTTCAACATGCGTGTTTTTTTTTTTTAAAGGGCAAATACTAGCAAAACTGATTTATCACAGTTTATTTCACCTTTTAACCTTAACTTTGCAATTACCTTGAAAAATTAATTTGTTCGTTTGGTTACTACTTTACTAAAATGATTACTACAACATTAATTTAAAATACCTATACTCCCTTTTTTGATAATTACCAATTTTTGTTTGCTATGCTTAAAATTATCGTTCCACACGCGCTTCACACAAAAATAAGCAACAATTCGAGCGCTTTGGTAATTCACAAAAACTATTTTTTTTGTTCTTTCTAAAGTATCAATATTAAACAAATTAAAACAATTTTTAAAATACTAAACTACAAAACTAATTTTATTTAAAATCTAAAAAAAAAAAGGGAAATCATTACTAATATAATAAAATCTAAACAAAACTGCGTATGACCACTGATAATTGGTTTTGATACTAATGTAAACGTTGTTCCGGCAGCCACCATAGCTACCAGGCCCATGACCAGACCCAGCAGGTGGATCCGTATGCACAGAGTGGTTACAGCACCCAGACGGCCCAGCAGGGCTACAACGGCTACGGTCAGAGTGGAGGCAGCAGCTATGCAAGTCACACATCGCAGACCAGTGCCCCAGCCAGCAGCAGTTACGGAACTCACCACGGCACTGAATACGACCAGAGCCAGTACCAGAGCTACAAGTGCGTTACCTACTCTAGACTCTTTACCTCCCCCCCAATTAGGTTAGACAAGTTCTAATCTAACAATTAACACTTTCCAGCAGTTCGACGGGCTACACCGCGCAGCAGGACACGCGCTATCAGTCGTACGGCCAGGACTATAGCCAGCAGTACGGGTCGACTGCCGTGGATTATAATGCCACCGGTCAGGCAGACTACAGTCAACATGGACAGCAAAGCGCTGCCTACGATGATCGCGCCTATGCAGGCTATGGTACGTCTTTAAATGGCATTTTATTCCTGCCCTGCAACTCTTAAAATAAATTAGCTAGAGAAATATTATTTTACCAACACATTTTAAGGGATGTAAAATACTACCTACACACAAACTAGAACCTCCCAATAACACATTTTCTGTATCGTAATACCATTATATATGTCTTGTTGCAGATTCACAGGCGTACTCGCAGAACTATTCGAATGCAGCTGCTTACTACTAGACAACCGCCTCCGCAACCCGCTCCCAACCCTGATGGCTTGCTAGTGAAAGAGAACCGAACGCTGTGCGTGCTCCGATAGGCCGGGAAACCAAATAGAAGGGATTAGGGCTGACACATTATACAGAAATCGAGTAACAGGAAGGGAATATAAGTTTGATGCAGAAATTAACTTGCTATATATAATTACACAACACTCACCAACACACACCCACAGACACTCAGAACATAAAATCTTAGTCGTAAGGATACAGTTCTCTTTTTCTTAGCATTTAAGTTAAAATCGTGTTGCGACGTCTTTCTTTACATATAAACCCCCAGCCCAGAATAATTATCCATTTGTTTTCGTTTTGTCTCCCCCTGATCCGATCACCCGATCAAAGAGAAATTTACAATACTTGCATTGCCTGTTGTTTAATGTTTTGTTAGTAGACACACGGAACGACAAACCGCATTGAGCTCCGGTCTAAAAATAAATATATTATGTGTTCCTCCTTAGTTTGATTTACGATTATAATTCAACTGTGACCAAAGTATGCTTAAAATCATATTTTTTATATGGCAAACAACCACGAGAACGACAATGATCATCTCATCTTGATGAACTAACTAAATTTATATATTTTGTGAATGATGTCATAATGTATACAAAAACGAATGCAATGTATAGATTTTAGTTGATAAGCTCAAAACCGAACACGGCTCTCGAACCCCTGAACGTTTGTTTCCAATCCCACACATTGTAGTAGTATGTGAAAATCGTTTATGATTTTGCAAGATTATTATTTTCTTTACCATCTTGACGTGAATGACAGAAGCCAGAAGTTTTTATTTTCTTTTTTGTTTCTCCAACAACTTTTCATATAGACCCAATTTAAGCAACAAAAGTTCGTAATTATGTAACTCTTATAAAATAAGCTGAGAAAACCAATAACGAAATACACAAAATATATTAGCAAAAGATGCAAAAATCATAACCATTATCAAAGTCAATAAAATAATGTTCAAAAATGTGTTTAATGCATTAAACTTATTTAAACGTACATATTATTTTAAATATTTTGTTTGAACAAATCAATCAAATCAATCAGTACAAATCGAAGTAATTAAGCAAAGCAAACAAGCTAAATTCAATTATGAGTGAAAACAACTTAAGACTGAGTATAGTTACGAAACGAGCAGCTCTGCAAGCTAAAAGCATACAAACCATAAAATACAAGAGACAAATGAATGAAACTACATCCAAAGTATTAAGTATTAACGAAATCTTGAGTTCAATGCCAAGATTACAAAATCTACAAAATGCCAAGAAAAAAAGAAACGCAAGCAATATTTAAAGTGCCTAACGAACTGAAATGAAGAACTTCTTACCACTCAAGCAAAATAAGAAATACAAACATGAAGAGAAACATTTCGAAATGTTCTACGACAGCAATCAAGCAAATATTGAAATAGTGTCGCGCAAATATATATATATTTGAAAACGTTTCAAGTTATTAAGGTTACACATACAACCAGCAAATATAAAATTAGATAAATATCTAAATTTACAAATTGAAAAAGCACTGAAAGTACAAACAAAAAATATACAATTTTGCAAAATATTTTGGTAAGTTAAGATTGAAGCCAAAAAACATATATATATAGAAAAACCTTAGCATACGGAGAACTCAGCAAGCATTCTATGTAACTAATGTTGCCATGGTAAAACTAAAATAATTATGTTTGTCCGATCCAGCGACAAAATGTCTGTTTAAGCCATCAAATCATTTACATAATGTGTAATTCAAGTTTTTTCTTTTATAATGCTGTTGAGCTCTGCATAACATATAAAGGCGGCCGTTTTGCCGCATTTTCCATATAAATTGTAGCATTTAGTTGTTTTTTCCAGGAATGAGAAATGAAAATTAACAAAATGATAGCGTAAACGCTTATCAAATCTAAAGGAAACGACCTTAAATGGATTTGCCAATGGTGGTAATACTTAAACAATTACAACACGAAAGAACAAGTAACGAAATACAACAAAAAAAAAAAAAACAAGAGATTATAAATCTTTAAACAAATATTTTGTTTTAAATGTTGCACTTTTATGTTATTTCTATATTTTCGTTTATGTATAAAATGATTTTATTTGTTATGGTTAAGATAAAGTCAAATAAATAATTCGGGTTTTACAAAGACCATGTTAAGCAAATACAAAAAATGATTATTGAAAAAAGACTGAAT
Source organism: Drosophila setifemur (assembly GCA_021224005.1). NCBI lineage: Eukaryota > Metazoa > Arthropoda > Insecta > Diptera > Drosophilidae > Drosophila > Drosophila setifemur. The sequence continues at coordinate 24,403,135 of JAJJHY010008598.1, read as the reverse complement.
GACTGAATATTTCAAAAGAAATGATGAAATCTCTATGATACCTACAAAGATATACAACTGAAATCGATTGAAAAATATTTCATTCAAACAATGCCAGAAAATTAATTTTAATTTTGATGTTTTTATCTTTAATGTGATATTGAAATTGAATACAGAAATCTCAGGAAAGTTTAAGAAAACAATGAACTGAATTAATTGTGTCACACAACGAAAAGGCTCTTAATATAAAGATAAATACCCGTAGCAAATCGATTATTAAATATTAATATTAAAATGAAAAATTAGAGCAACAAAACCAAATGACATCAAAGTATAAGAATCAATGGCCCGAACAGATACAAAATCATTGTTTGGTGGCATTCATATTTTAATTCAGATGCTTTTGCATATAGAAACACAAAGAAATCGGATACCAGCATTATTTCATGTTTTTGTGTGATAATTGATTTAACTTACTCTATTATTTGTTTAATTTTTTATTGATTTAATAAAAGCTTAAAAACGGCAACAATTTCTTAAACCAAATATGCAATTAAATGGAAACTTTTAATAATTTTTTTCAGCGAAAGAACAGAAATATTGAAAATAAAAATATATCCCAATGGAGCGAAAGTAACTGCGCACTGCGGAACCCATTTATCAAATATGTTTTCATAAAATATATTTCTTCCGGTTGCCAAGAGTTAAACAAAGGAATTCACATTTGCTGACGTTCCAGATGCACAATAAGCTCGACTGCAACATTCAAAAATAACTTCAATCTTACTTAAAAACATGAACAGTTTATATATTAATAAAAAAAGCTTGTTAAATTTTTGAATACACATTTTTTAAATCAATATTTTTAGGAAACGATAGTTTTTGAAATCGAATAAATCGTATAAATTTGACCACTTACAAGCGAAAAATTACATTTTGTCAATAAATAAAGTTGTGTACATTTTCTAATCCCACCAATAACTAATATATACAATTATTATCGGAATAACTTTTTCCGATCTAGCCTGAAGATTTTCTATAGAGACAAAATAAAATACAATTTAATCAACCATTATCACAACGACTTTTATTCCCATTCGTTTATTTTCTTCACAAAATGTATTTATATATATGTATATAAATTTATTTTTATTTTATACAGTTAAAATAAAATAAAATAAATAAATCATTTTATAAAATATAGATTTTGTGTACTTTAATTATTGAAGTTAAAACAAAAAGAATGGAAGAATGACTCGAGGGCGAAGATTAATACCTTTCCTTTACCTTTAATAGCGATCGGTTCTGTTTAGCAGTTTTGAAGGACTAAAAATTAATAAATTATACTACAACAAAATTTATCGTAAGATTTTAAAATTATTAGCCTTAGAACCCTTCTAGGAAAGGTACCTTTCAAATATTTCCCCTATAAAACCAAACCGTATAGCGTTAGCTCCATTAAAGTAAAATCAAATTTAATTGCATTTTGGCATGCATTCATATATTGAGAGGAAAACTTTTGCCTTTATTAGAAAACGAATCTGGAAACATTTAAATTTCAAAACATTTGTCGGTTATTTAATTATAGTGCTTCATGCTAGGGAAATTTGTGTGAGTTCGATTAAATATTACAACAATTTGAAGCGAAAATATATTACAACCAAGGAATCAACTTTTTTAGAACGTTTCGGGGGTCTTTGAATATTTACAAACATGTAAGTTAATTGTTTTTTTTTTTTTTGTTTATAGAAACATTTGACACATCGATTTGCTATTTAATGAACTAGAGAGCTTCCAATTGAGTAAAGTGCTAAGTTTCCATTGACTACATTTAAATAATTATGCTGAAGACATCAGAATTGGGTTGTGCTTGTGTTGAACAGAAACGCTTTCGCCGCTCGCTGGTCAAGGTCCTGTATCGTGGGTCAGTCCGTGCAATCATTTTGGAATGGTCAACATATCCTTAACGACGTTTGCCGAATCGCAGGAAGACGTGATCGACATCCGTACGTTTGTTGTAGTTTTTCAGAAGGTCATCGGAGTTGGCCACCAGAGCTGAAATTAATATTTGGGAATGTAGCAAATAATTTTAATATTCTTTGGGTTGTAATATTAATTCATAACTCTGCACATTTTATTTGATTGTATTCAAAATTGGGAAAGGGGATTGCTGGGACTTACCAGAAGCCTCGTTGTTGATGTAGGAATTGAGGGCCGAGGTCAGTTGAACGGAGTTCTCCAGTGCCTGGCACACCTTCTTGATGTGCTGGGGCATCTCCTCGACGATGCCGGCGGCGCACAGTGGCGGAGCCTGGTTGGCAGCCCGTGTGCTGGTCACGACCAACAGGATAATGGCCAGGGAGCAGGCGACAAAGAACTGAGCGAAGGACATGGCTGCAAGAGGAGGAAGGTGGTAAGACTACAATGTGCAGTAAACATCGTTGACAACGTTAGCTGGCGTCAAGTTTATTAGATTATCAGGAAAAACAGAAACAGCAGCAGCAGCAGCTTCAGGCAAAAGCTTACCAGCAAGGACACATTCATCCTGGCTGGAGGGCAGCTCATCCCACGCCCCAAACTAATTTTGATTAAGTGTAATGATCTTAATGCTACGTGCTTGATTGCCACTCAAAGCGTAGCTATGGCAAGGTATAATGCATAAATGGAGTTGAATTTCATTTGAAGGCTCGCGGCGGAGTTTCCATTTTAAATCCCCAATCCCCTCCAAGCAGACATCAGCCCTAAGGCTACCCTAATAAGTCTAAGCGGCGGACAATTTGTTTCTATTACCCGGAATCTGTTCTAAGTCCCCACCCCCCTATCTTGAAGCTGATGATGATAATCATCATACGCCCCGTGTGGCGGGAGGCAGTTGCAGTTGACATGCAAAATCACCTGCCTGAGGTGCGACACATGCGAACGTGTTGCCCGAACATCTATTTAGCTTATAGGAATATGCAGGACATATTGACAACCCATTGCGGGAACTGGGTGGAGGGCACGTTCCAAGGATATGAGGCAACTGCTGGTGCTTGTTTAGGGCTCAACTAATGTGAGCTGCATGCAAATCAATTGCAGTGGTAAACACTTTACGGAAGGGGGGTCAAAGTTCAATAATTGCCCAATTAAAATTCTTAACTTTAACTTTCACCACACTTACAGATTTTCTATATGTTTTTAGAATTTTTAATTCAAAAGGCTTCTCTGAGATGTATTCTTTAATCTGAACAAACATTCAATTATTCAAATTTGTCGTATTTAATTACTTTACTTTATTCTAAAATATTTTAAAGAATCTGTGTTGAACAAAATACTATCTCAAGAATAGTATAGATTTTAAAGAACATGTTAAGGCACTTATTAATTTTTTTAAAAACCAACTCAATATTAAGAGTCCTTTGTTAACCACCATTCTTAGACATCTTTACTAAGTTTTAACATTCTTTGAAATACATTTTGATCACAAAAACTTTTCTTTTCACTTTCACTAAGAAATATCCAGAGTTTACCAGTATCTTAGATAGAAGTACTCACCTGATAGGGGCTTTAAGATATGAGTGGATCCGGAAAGAAGTTGTTAACAAAACTGTGGTTCAGCTGATGCTCCTTTGGCTGGACTTGTTGAACGCAAGAACTCGAGTGATGTCCTGTCTGCCCAGGACATCCGCTTTTATTTACTTCCGCCGGGCAAGAACACAGATGGAACGATGGCCTGTGATTGGCTGTCGGGAAGCAAGCACACACACACACAGGCACTACCGATGGGGGACTCGGGTCGGGGGACCACATGTTGCGCTCCTGGCAGGATGCTTGGTGGGCGTGCTCAAACATTGCTCATACGCCACGGACACCGACCAGAGCACGATGTGTGTGCGCTGGGCAAACTTTCGACAGGAACCCCCCGAGTTGCCCAATATGTTTATCTATTATATAAGTTTATCAGCTCTTAATTATGTTGTAAAAGTTCGTCGCTTTTATGATCAGTGGCGGAAGCCATCGCATCGTCCCTTTATAGGTAGTTAAAACGATTAATATTGCACTTATGTGCCATCGAATGTTTACGGTCATCCCACGATGGCTGCGGCTTTAACTTTCCCACTTTAAAGTCGGAGCTGCACTTTGTTGGTTCTGGCAGGGAGCAGAGTAATCTTCGGTTTATGATGCTGGGATTTGCAGGCGAAGCGTTGCAATTAATTTGAATCTGTGCGTGTTTCGCATGCAAATCCGCTCGAGAAGAATTTCGTCTGTGACGTCAGGCACTCATCTTGGTGGATAAGACAGTTTCAAATAAAACAATGACCATGTCTTTGGTTTAAGGAATAGGACAATCCAATTTGTCTGCCTTTTACGTCGTTAACAGGACTAATGGAGCCAGGAGGTGGAATAAACGAATGGGGGGTGTTAGTAGCTTGCTGTGGGACAGACCATAAACCATTAAAATTATAATTATAATTATAACACATTAAAATTTCTTAAAATTATTTAGAATACTTTACTTCCGCAATTGCAATAATAATTAGAATTATCTATTGAATATTATAAAAGAGTGCAACAGAATGGTTTTTCTCTTCAGCAAAAATTTGTATTAGGTAATATAATTATATAATTAACTTTAAAGATAAATGTATTTCAAATTTCAATCGAAATTTTTACTACGTAACTTAGCTTGCATCTTTCTTTCAAAAAGAAACATAATTTTAAATACAAATAATTTGTGTTACCATGTTATAAATGATTTATTCTGTATTCAAACTAACATTTGTAGATAATTTATAATAATTAACATTATCCCCTTATTTGCCTTTTAGATACATTTGGTGCAGAATGCACTATGACTTCACATAGATAATTTCATTCATTATCAAAATGAAAATACAAATTAATCTGGTATTATTAACACCATATTTCATCGAGTTTCATCTCAGTTCCAAAACCAAACCATTAGGGCATCCATCCCACTGTTTCTGAGGAACTACTACAACGCCCACTAATTGGGTTACTGTTAGCAGCCATTTGCTGTCATCTTTGATGTGCGCAAATCAGGCCAAATAATGCAATGACAATGTAACATATGTAACATATGTGGCCAAGGGGAAACCGAGAGTGGAGAGCATTTCCGCCTGGGAGAACTTCACACGCGTGGCTGGCCCCAACAATGTATACAATACATGTATATCAAAATTTGCACAAAATTTGAATAAACTGATTGAGTTTCAGTTGAAAGCGAATAGTGCGTCAGTGTTGGAGGCGAAGAAGGTCATGTACTATAGTTTAGCATTAACATTTAAATTATTTTCGCCACTTTGCGGCCTACGCAAATGTAAACGGAGGAAAAACCCCAGCCCGAATTTGCTTAAACTTTATTTCGTTTTCTCGGGGATCGTACAAGCTAAGGAGATAGTTAAACCACCCAATCAGATGCATCCTTCAGTCCAGCAGCTTGGCCACAATCGGATCCGGGGCGGACATGGCGTAGCCCAGGTGTTGCAGTGCCCTCCGGATTTCGGTGAAGACGCTGGCATCATCAATGGTAGCCGGCAGGACGACGCGCTCGTTCCGGGCGAAGTCCGCCATTGCCTTGCGCATCGTCTTGCCGGATCGGGTGCGGGGCAGGTTGTTAACAGCGGTGATCAGCCGGAAGGCGGCAATGGGTCCCACCACGTCCCGGATCAGCTTGATGATCTCCGTCGACAGCTTGGCGTCCGTCTTCTTGCAGTTCTCCACGGGAATGTACAGACAAAGCGGCACCTGGCCCTTGGTGGCCTCTGGCACTCCAAACACAGCCACATCCACAACGTCGGGGTGACGGAGCACAGCATCTTCCAAGCTGGAGGTGGACAGCCGGTGGCCGGCCACATTGATCACATCATCGTCGCGAGCCGTTACGAAGATATAGCCACGGTCGTCCCTGTAGCCCGCATCCATGGTGTCATAGTAGCCCTGGGACAGAAAATTTACATTTTATAAAGTTTTCGAAAATGATGCCTCATTATTAATTAAATAATAAATATAAATGTGTGCAAAACCAACTATTTCCACTAACCGATATATTTATTTTATGCCAAAATACTTTAAATGTTGAAATTTCTTAACTTTATACTGGAAATTTGCATTAAAATATATTATTATATTAAATACGTGTAATATTTAGAAATCAAAAGAGTCATAATCATAATTATTTTTAATTTATATTATTTGGTTTGTATTGGCAAATCTTCTTAAATCCCTTTAAAAAATTCCTTTAACTTCAAATGGAGATTAATTTAAAAACCATTATATGAAATTTATACAATTTTTTTCTTCATATACATATTTTTTTTGTTGTAATTATTTTATTATTTAGTCCATAGACAAATATTTATAAGTATTCTGGCGATAAGAACTCACCGGAAATTTCTGGAAGTAGAGTTTGCGGAAGAGCTCCTCGTTCTTGTAGAGTGTGGCCATGTTGCCGGGAGGCAGGGGCATCTTCAGTACAATCCTACCCAGCTCAGAGGTCTGCGCTTCGCTACCATCCGGTTTCAGGATCTTGACTGCAAGAGAGATGTCCCAGGGCTTATTAATCTGCTTAGCCAAGTTGACTGGAGCATCACTCACTGTCGTAGCCCATAAGGGGCAGGCCGGTGGAGTACATCGGCGGACTGAGGTTCTGCTGGTAGCCCAGGCAGGTGGCGGTCACCGCTGATCCCGTCTCCGTCTGCCACCAGTGATTGAGTGCCGGCACCTTGAAGGTCTTCTCGATCCACGCCTTTGTCTCGTAGTCACAGTGCTCTCCGGCAATGAAGATGGCACGCAGGGACTTCATGGAGTACTGACGACCATATTTAATCTCCGGATCAGCCCGACGGATTACCCGAAAGGAAGTGGGCACTGAGAAGATCGAGCTGACCTTGTAATTGTCGATTATCCTGAATGGGAGTTGAAATAATTTATATTTTTAAAATATTTAAATTCTCGGTAACAAAAATAACATTAAAAATCAAGACTCACCTAAAGTACTGTCCAGGATCCGGGGTGCGGTCCGGCTTTCCCTCGTACATGACACTGGTGGCTCCCAGGCAGAGTGGACCGTAGCAGATGTACGAATGACCCACCACCCAACCCATGTCCGAGGCCGCCCAGAAGGTGTCGCCCGGATTGATGCCGTAGATAGTGCGTAGCGTGTACATCAGGGCAACCAGGTGACCGCCAATAGTGCGGAGTACGCCCTTCGGTTTGTCCGTAGTTCCAGAGGTGTACAGGATATACAGCGGATCGTTGGCCTCGATGGGAACACAGGCGATGGGCTTTTCCCCCTCCGACCTGGCCAGCACATCCGACCAGAGGACATCCGCCTGGTCATCCAACTGGGTGGGATCCGGTGTGATGTTGTCCCTTCGGAAGATGATGTTGCGGTGAGGTGGCTTCCAGCGGGACATGCTAATGGCCGAGTGCAGGATGTCCAGGTAGGGCACCACCTTGCCCGGCTCCACGCCCACATTGGAGGCAATCACCAGCTTGGGTTCCACATGCTCAATCCGTGAGCAGAGCTCCCGGGCAGCAAAGCCTCCAAACACCACGGAGTGGATGGCGCCCAGCCGGACAATTGCCAACATTGCGATGATGGTCTCCGGGATCAGGGGCATATAGATCACGACACGATCCCCCTTGGTTACGCCCAATTTGGCCAGTCCACCGGCTAGCAGGATGATTTGATCGTACAACTCCTGGTAGGTCACCCGACGCGCTGTTCCCGTCAGGGGGCTATCATGGATGAGGGCCACCTTGGAGCCCCTGCCCGCCAGTATGTGCCGATCGATGGCATTATAGCAAGCATTCAGATATCCCCCCACATACCACTTGGTGAACGGAGGATTGCTGTTGTCCAGCACCTGTTGCCAAGGTCGATCCCAGTCGAGCAGCTGTGCCTGCTCCTCCCAGAAGGCCACCGGATTCTGGATACTCTTGCGATAGTCCTCCAAATACAACGGATCATGAGCCTCCACGGGCATGCCACAGATGGTTTCACCTGGACAGGAAAGGGTTTATTGTGGTTCTTATTTATAAATGTCATAATAATAAATTGTAAATTTCATGAATTATTATTAATTACACTACACTTTATTATTTAGTTTAGGGATATTCCTTTGAAAAGGCACACAGAAAACCCCCCAGAAATTGACAAAAATTTATATTTAAAATAAAACTTAAAGACTTTTTTAATTTAAATGTTTTTAAAGATCAAATTTAAAAACAGTACGTATATTTTAAAAAAATATATGGTATTTAGGAACCTGACTTGAATTAAGAAAGTGATGAGCTAAGAAGTGATCACTTTACCGGAATTAATTTTAAGTTGATAAATTATAATTTAATAATTGAGCTCAACTCTGGTGACTTTTTCTCAAAAATTCTTGACAAAAAACATTTTTTATAAACATTAAAGCCCATTTATAAAAACCGCCTATATCCCTTCATACCCAGAAGATAGTCCTCTTTTCTTGTTAATTGGACGTTTTTAATTCATTTTAAAAATCAAATAAGAAAAAGTTCAAATTACCTTAGAGGAAACTTGTTAGCAAATAAAAAAAAATTTTGTCCTTAAACTTAAACTTAATATTCGCATTCGAATTGGCAGACATTAGCAACCGTATTCCCATTCGCGATTGCTTACAATTGGATATTTACTATATCTTTAGTTCATTATTAAACCAATCGCAGAATAAAATTAGGCGTCGAATCTAAGTTTTAGCACCTTTCGCATTGAATTTTAAATTTTCTAAATGTCGCGGTCACTCAACTGAAACTTCTATATACACATGTACTATATACGATATATACATTTACTATATATTCGACTGAACCAGACGCCGGAGCATAAGCCACACGTCATTCTGGCTGGAAGTTGGACCTCGAAGCCTGCGCCTTGCATAAGCTAATTGAAATCGAAATCATTAACATTGAGGTTTTGGGAGTTTGGGACGCACAACTAAACTTTAATCAATTACATCATACTTTCAGTTTTTTCCCTTTTGTTTTTAATAAAACTAAAAATTTAACAACTAAAATGTAAAATAACATCATAAGAACTTTAATATTGAACTAAACTGAAAATATATATTGAACTGAACTGAAAACTTAAAAGTTTTACATTTTATATACTATTTAATTAACTGAAAATACATACATAGATATAAATGCATTTCACTCATTTCAAACTAACTTTTTGACAAGCATTATGCCAACAATATTTAAATGACTAGTCAGTCAATTCTATTAGGTTTTAAATAATATTTTGTCAGCGCCGAAAAATATATTTAATTATAATTTTCTGTGACAAACATAAACAACTCCAAGTACATTTGAAAGAACTTTGTTGTTTCTATTTTACCAACTCTTTAAATTTGATATTTAAAATCACATTTTTAGGATTCCCAAACTAAACTATATTTTATTTCCCTCTCATGTAGTATGTATCCTTGGAAATTGTAGACCTTCAATATGAGCTCTTATTGAAATGACTAATCGGTTTACTTCGCTCGTTCGTCAACCCCGGTTGCTTCTTCGCATTAACCCAGCTCAGTCGTGGAGTTATAAATTTGTAGGATCAATACAATTTTTACATTTCTTTAACATAAAAATCGACACGACGACGATAAAGGTAAAAACTTTATAAAGGAAAGAAATTTTTTTGATTTCCCAAAATGTTTTAATAAACGAAAAACGAAGTTTAACTTTTTGATATCCTTCCAATTCCAAATCCATGCTCTGAAAAATGTTGAACCCACAAAAGAAGACTCGTATTATAGTGGCCATTCTGTTAATTTGAGATCACTATTTTGTAGGCTCCCCAAGTATCTTTTAATACGCATCGGTTTTTAAATCCATTTCACACTGCTATATATATACTCCAAGTGTTCCAACGAAATCATGCCATTACTCACTATATCTTTTCACTTGTTTTCGTTTCTTTTTTCCAAATTAAAGTTAACTTACTGCCTTCTTTATTCATGTTATTCACTCCACGGGCCCCGATTTCCATTGGTTAAAGTGCGTTATTTAATATAAGTTCGATTTTTAAAGTTATATAGTTTTTCTATATCCTATATATGCCGTTGTTTCAATCGAGCGAAGCACAACCGTCGCAATGAAGACGAAACTTTGCAATGCCACTGGAAAATGTAGAACGCAAGGAGAAAACGAAAACCTTTCGGAAACCTGCGATCAAAGGTTTGTTTTTTGAAATTCTCAGAGAACGGAACGGTGGAAATAAGTTAAAGAAAATAATGGGAATTGGATCAACAAGAAGAGAGTCGGTATTTAGAGAATACTTCATTTATGCAAAATGAAATTAGTTATACAGTGTGTTTGCCTAATCTAACTCAACTTAGTTTAAAAAAGGAGGTGGATATTTCTTCTTCTTATCCTTCTTGGTCTTTTTCGACGGCGGAGGCGCCTGGTTGTCTGCCTCAGTTGCAGTTGGCTCCACACTGAAGCCCTTGATGTACGGTTTGACCAGCTGGAAGATCAGCTTCTCGTGCTGCACATTTCTGGAGTCCAGGCTGAGGCGTACCGTCACAGGATCGAATGAATGGAAGACCACATTGCCGCAGCGCTGCGTGTGATCCTCCTCGTTGAAAGTGAAGACAATATCGCTCTTGGTGCGCTCCACACCATCCTTGCCATCCTTGTCGGTCTTTAGGTAGAGAGTACCCTCGAGGCCGTACTTGGGAATGAGCACTTGCAGGGCATTCTTGCGCACGAATAGCACATAGCTAGGGATGGATGAGAAATGTGCTTTTAATATAATAATTAATTCCTTAATCCGCAATCTTTAACATACCCTTCCTCCTCCTCCTCCTTGCCGCGGAAGAACAGATGAGTGTTGAGGGCCACTGAAGCGCGTCCCGCATACTGGGCCATCTTGTGGCGATAGTTCAAGTTGTGGCACAGCTCCTCGTTGGCCTTCCTCTCCAGCAACTGGGCATAAGTGCCATCAGCGCCAATGGAGGCTGCCAGCAGGCGATGGACCATGATGTCCGAGTACCGTCGGATGGGAGAGGTGAAGTGGGTGTAGATGGGAGCGGCAAGGCCGTAGTGGAAGAATTCCTCCTTCTGCAGGCTGCCGCTAATAAAGTACACCGCCTGCATCATGCAGCGTGTGGTAAGGATGCGGATCATGGTGTTAAAATAGGGGTTGTCATCCTTCACGCACTTGTCCAGCGAATGGGAAAGCACCAGACCCGACTCGATGTCCACCTGGAGTTGAGCAAATATATTGAGTTAATAAACGTAATTTAATTTTACATACTTTTTAACTTGCTTTAATATAGTTTTAGGATTTAGTGGGTCAATCCTATATATTGTATGTATTCCATATAATTTATTTGAATTTAAAGTATTAAAGATAATATCAATCTGAACTCTTATTTTATAATTAAACTTATTATTTAAAAATGAAAGAATTGTATACAATAATATGTAAGAGTTAAGATGATAATGAATCGACATTGTATTTGAATGATGGTTAGACTTACCTCGAATCCCTGATAGCGGGCAGCCTTCACCAGCGGATCAAAGTTCGTGGGCGGCGGTCTAGGATGGCGTCGGAGCACGGCACACTCGGTGAACTCTCCTGCAATGTGCTCTGCCACTGTGATGTTGGCCAGCAACATGAACTCCTCCACCATTGAGTTGGTCTCCCGCATCTGCTTGACCTCTACTTCGAGGGGCTCGTGCGTCTCACTGTCCACTTGGAAGCGGATCTCCGGGGAGGCCAATACCAAAGCACTGAAAATAAGTGAAAAATATTAAATTATATTTCTATTACTATAATAGATTCATATGAATTATATTCAATTTCTACCCATTGTCCATACGCCGCTTCTTCAGAATCTTGGCCAGTCTGTTGAGGTGCCTCAGGGACTTGGCAATCTCACCCTGCTCCGTGGAGTCATCAATCAGCACCTGCGCCTCCTCGTACGTCATTGCTCTCTTAGACTTAATGACACTCTTATGGAAACGCTTGGCGAGGACATTGGCCTCCTGATCTACCTCCCAGACGCAGGAGAAGGCGAATCGCTCGACACCTCCGACCAGTGAGCAGAGATTTGAACTCAGGAGCTCCGGCACCATGTCGATGCGCTTGCCCACCAGATAGACGGTGGTTCCTCTCGCAGCCGCCTCCTTATCCATGGCATTCCCAGGACGGATAAAATGACTCACATCGGCGATGTGTACGCCCACCTCGAGATTGCCATTGGGCAGCTCCCGGCAATGCAGAGCATCGTCGATATCTGTGCAACCAGGCGGATCCACCGAACAGATGTACAAATCCCGCAGATCCACACGCTTCGAATAGTCCTCCTCGGTAATGGACCATGGCATCTTGGGCAGGAAGCTTAGCACCTCCTCTGAGAACTTGCAGTGCGGTACATCGTGCTCGAGGAGGATCACCTCGTTTTCGGTAGCCGTATCGCCTAGGGGACCCAGGGAGCGGACAAAGTGTCCGTGCGGGTAACGCGAGTTCCTGGGCCACGTGTCGATAGTCACGATGATACGCTGGTTCTGCAGCTTGGCCGCCTGCCGCGTCTCAATGCGGATGCGCGGGATCTTGCGGTCGGCGGGCACGAATATGTGCCGGTTGGTGTCCTCGATCAAGCTGGGCTGCAGGATGCCGCAGTACTGGCGCCATTTCCGACGCACAATGCCCACAATCCGACCGGTTGGGGTGCGCTCCGCTGTTAAGGCCTTGGACGCTGCCTGCACCTGCTGCAGCATGTCCTTCTCCTCCTCGGCCCGCTCCTCGCTGGGCACATCGTCGGCATAGACGTTCTTCTCCTCCAGAACAATCTCGCTGGGCGCCGACCACTCGCTCTCGGGTAGTAGCTCCACCGCAACAAGGTCGCCATCCACAGCGCGATTAAGGGATTCACGGCCCTGGATGAGTATCTGCAACGGAGGAGGAAATGGGAAGGGTTATATTATAGCCTTGCATCGGCCCCTGAAGGATAGCCATTCTTTCTTGTTAGTTTGTATTTTAGGATTCTCTGAGTACATACGCCCTTTTCGAACTGCTCTACGTTGACGCTGCCCTCGAGGTAGTTTTCCCTGGATGCCTGGAAGGCACCCTGGAGCAGCTTCTTCTGCCGAAGCCCCTCGAGCAGCTCTTTCATGCTAAGATGAGGCGGATACTGCGGCAGGGCGTGCTTCTCGCTCTCGAATGACTTGTGGGAGAGTTTGTCCATTAGCAGCGGGAAATCCTCAAGAGATTTCACGTACTCTGCGGCGTTGGCCACCAGAATGCCCTCCGCCTCGGCTTTGGCGCGATTTCCGGCATCATCAGTGAGCAGAATCACCCTGGTAGCAGCTCTCCCACTCCGCTCCAGGTCTTTGGGGGATTGGGAGGCCTGGAGATGGTCATCATACCACTTGGTGGCCATTCGGATTGCCCGGTCATTCCGATCGTTGGCAGTCTCATCTGGCTCCCGATCGGCATAGGTGTCCCTGGAAATAATGGGGTATGAATAATGAATATAGATTTGCTTGAATTAATAATTACTTTAGTAGGAATTCTATTAGTTAGACTACATAGTTAGTTAGCTACTCACTTGTGGTGCTCGTTAACAAAAACATAAAAGTTCCTGGTGCGATCGTGGACAAGTTCGTTGAATCTCTTATAGATGGAGGAGCTCTTATGCTTCACCTCGTTCAGGACGGTGGTCAGGACGACGACATTGCGCAGGACATCCTCCTCGAGGACATCTATCTGGTCCAACACCACATTCGTGTCCAAAACAATGTAGTGCGGGAACTTGAAGAGGCTGCTCTGGATCTCGTGCTGCGAGGTGAGCTGATGGACCTCATTCTGGAAGCACTGCCGGCATAGGTCCGACCCACACCCGATGTCATCCCGGAGGTAGTGCTCTCGCACGATCTTCAGGATGTTTCCTCGCCTGGTTTTACGCGTAAATTCACGTAAAGTTTGCATTTTGTTTTAGCTCGCGTTCAAACTGTTGCAGTTCCACATGTGTGCCGGAATTGGGCAACACTGCACGTTCAGTCCTGCATGATGGTCACTGTGAATGAGGAGCAGTCACGGGATTTATAAAAGTAAGGGCGCAACTGTGTGTTGTGTTTATATATCAGAGAAGTTGAACTTTTAATGAGTATAGCTTAAATAAATGTATCTAAAAATATTGCTTACTGTATTATACATATTTATATATTTCATATAGTAAAAATTATAAATTCATCATTATTTAGGAGTTATTAAATTCAATTTAACATTAATTTCTGTCACAACGCGCCTGGCGCACGCACGCTTCGTTCTGCTTGACTTTGCTTCATTAACCAGCACTGCCATCGCGCTCACTTTTCGAATTCAATGGTAAAATATAAATATATATATACAATCAACTACTGAACAACAATAATTAGCTTATATATTAGATAGGTATTTATTTAATTTAGTTACATTTGTTTAGGCATTCTAAATATAATTGATTTCAAGTGAAACGGCTGTTTACCTCCCACCCACATCTCGGAGTTTCAGCGCTGTCCAACACTGGCACTGCATTTATCGCTGCTAGCACGTGTAGATCGCACGTTGCTTGTTTTTTAGTTAGTTAAAACTTTAAATTGCACACTCCAGCGATGGTTCCAAATGAGAAAAGCTTCCCCCGAGGCGGGACAATACACACGGATGCCAAAACCGCAGCCGGTAGCTCGAATATTGTAAGTTCAGTCCGAGAAAACTTCAGCAAAAGAAAGTACTACATTTTGTGGGTTCTCAGGTTTTTGGTGCGTCGCAAAAGAAAACGAAAAAGGCACCCAAACAGAAGGACAACCTGCTGGAGGAGCTCATCGAGGATGGCACTGAGCAGCTTGAGGCCTTCTCCGCGGAGACCCTCAACATGGACACCTTGCAGGAGGACATGCTGGTCATGGGAGTGGTCAAGGAGGCGAGTCCCACAGCCCTGCAGGTAGCCCTGCCCGGCCGGATGTTTGCCCGCACACTGGTGGCCGACATTTCCGAGGCCTATACCCGGGTGGCCAAGGCGGCGATGTCTGGGGACACCAGCGAGTACCACGACCTTACGGAGCTCTTTCCGCTGGGCAGGATCGTGTACGGAAAGGCCATAAAAACAGAGCAGCTGGGCAGCAATCGAACCAGCCTGCTCCTCTCCCTTAAGCCAGCGGATGTGCACGCGGGTCTGCAGCACAAGACCATCAAGAAGGGCTTTATCTTCTCCGGCGCCATCGAGGAGATCCAGGAGCATGGTTATGTGATCGAGACAGGCATCCAGGGACTACAGGCCTTCGTGTCCTGCGAGGAGTCCAAACAAACGCTCCATGTGGGCCAAGTGACCTTCTTGAAGGTCCAGCACATCCAGCACGACACCCACAAGAGCACCTGCACTTGTGTTCAGGTGGATCAGGATCATCTCAAGATCAAGAGCCAAAACGAGACGAACCTGGACTACATCCTGCCGGGCAGCATTGTACGCTTCAAGGTGGGCAAGCACCTAAAGGATGGCCTAAAGGGCAGCATCATGAACGAGTCCTTCGCCGCCTACATCAACGAGCACCACCTGGCCAGACCGCTAGACACCTTGGATGCGTACGAACTCAACCAGGACTACAATGCCAGGGTTCTCTATGTGATGCCCCTCACCAAGCTGGTCTACCTGACCCTCAATCTGGCCATCAAGGCTGGCGAGGATGTGGGCAAAGAGTCGGAGGATCAAGTGGAGGAGGACGATAACGAACAGGTGGAACCACCCAAGATTGGATCGGTGGTGGAGAAGGCCAAGGTGCTGCGCCTGGGCAGCGGAGGAGTCGTGCTCCTTCTCAACAAGAAGGTCAAGGGCATCATTTCCTTCGGCTCCATCAGGGCCAACTTCAAGGGCAACTATGACAAGGACGAGGTGCTGTCCAAGTACGGGCGCAAGACCAAGCACAGTGTGCGCATCCTGGGCTACGACGTAATTGCGTCCATGTACTACTGCTCCGACGACCCCAACGTGGTCAACGAGAAGATCTTCAGCCTGGATGACATCAAACCCGGTGACTTGGTTACCGCCAAGATCTTTAAGAGGGACGAGAAGATTAAGGGCTGGGCGGTGAGGATCGGCAAGTTGAATGGCATCCTGGAGCAGTTCTATCTCGCCCCTAACGTGCGCTACGAGGTGGGTCAACCAGTGAGATGTCGTGTCCTGGAGGTGAATTCGGACCGCAGGATCTGCTACCTGAGCAACCGCAGCGAGTACCTGGCCAAGGGGCTGAAGCTCCTCACGGACTACTCCAACGCCCAGGTGGGCAACGTCTACACGGGCACGGTGGTCCGCTGCGAGGACAACTATGTGCTGGTGAAGTTCGGAAACAGCGTCAAGGGCGTCCTGCACCGGCAGAACCTGAAGCATCAGAGCTCCTTCTTCGAGGGCCAGACCACTAAGTTCCGCATTCAGAGCCGGAGCAAGGAACTGATCGCCTTGACCCTGCCCGAAGACAAGTTTCAGCTAGGCGAGATCTGTCCGGTGGAGGTGACGAATGCCTTGGATGCCGGTTTAGAGATCAAAATCACCTTTGCCGCCGATGACCTCGAGGACGACGAGGATGGTCACCCGAAGGTGGAGGAGTTTGTAGGCCTCATCCCCTTGCGCCTGCTCTCCGATCACATGGAACTGCTGCAAGCCCATATGCGGGTGCATCCCGTGGGCTCCCTAACCGAGGCCGCTTGCATCATGCAGAACATCTTCAGTCTACGCGACGTGCCGTACTTCAGTGGGGAGCTGACCAAGGTCTGGCAGTCGGTCCAGGTGGGCGACATCATTCGCTCCTATGTGAAGCACGCTACGGAGCAAGTGGTTGAGCTCATGGTATGTGTCCGCGACTACAACAAGCCGGTTAAGGTGCACGTGAAGATGTTGCGTCTCAACGCCGTGAAGAGTGCTCCGGTTGAGCTGGTTCCGGAGCAACTGCTCCTGGTCAAGGTGCTCAGCAAGGAGGTGGAGACGAAGACCCTCACAGTTTCAGCGAAACTCACCGATGTCTGGAGTGGAGATCTCTCGGACACGGCCAAACTGGTGGAGGGGTGAGCCATTCCAGGATATTTACTTTTTTATTTTCTTATTAATATTTTCTTCCCTTCCAGCTACCTGGATGAAGTGGCTCAGATAAAGACGAGACTCCAAGAGACCTCTGCACCAATTGCCAAGTACTCCGTGGGCGACAAGATCAGCGTGGTGTTCAAGGGCATCAATCCGGAGTCCCACGACTGGGTCTATACCGTGGACGGCTGTCCCAAGGCCTCGGCTCTGCTCCTGTCCAGCCTGGCAGGATCAGCTACAGCTCCGCCGCCGGGCACCAAGCAACAGGTGGTTGTCCTTTGGATCGACTACTCCAGCGATGTGCTTCTGATCAGCAACAAGAAAGTGGACATCGATCATATATCCGGCAGCGGGGATCTGTCCAAGAATATGGTGGGCAAGGCAGGCATGAAGGCGAAGGTGCTGCTCAAGCTGGAGTCCGTGGTGGTGTGCTCCCTGAAGAAGGGCACCAACCCGCTGGTCATCTGTCCAATGCGCCTGCATCCCAACGATGTGGAGAACTCGGGCAGTGCGGACTTCCGGCAGGGACACTTCTGCAACATAGCTTTCATCCACGATAAACTGCCCATTGCTGTGCCCGAGACGGTTTGGCGAATCTGGAGGGGAGTCAAGAGATCCGCAGCCGAGGAGCCAGCCGTGAAAGCCAAGAAGGCAAAGGTGGAGGAGGCTCCCGCAAAGAAGAAGGCCAAGATTGAGGAGGCTTCTCCAAAAAAGAAGGCTAAGAATGAGGACCCTACCCCTAAAAAGAAAGCCAAGATTGAGGAACCCACCACCAAGCGAAAGGCGGAGCTGACCAATGGTCAGAAGAAGCCTCAACCCCTGACCAATGGGGTTGTCAAGCAGAATGGCCAACTCTTCTATGAGGACAAAGCCCCAGCCAAGAATCGAAGGATCGAAACTGCCAATGGCACGGCCCCCAAATCGAAAATGCCAGGAGTAGCCAGTTTCTGGGAAACCGATCCCGACCAGTCAAAGGATAACTCCAGCGATGAGGACGAGGAACAAGCCCCAGTGGAGCCCGCGAAGAAGAAGCGCCTGAGTGCCAAGGAGAAAGCCAAGGCGGAGGTGAAGGAGGAGCAGCGTCTGCGCGAGATCGAGGAGCGAAATGCCGATCCCAATGCACGTCTGGAAACCATCGATCAGTACGAGCGCCTGGTGATTTCCCAGCCGAACAACAGCATGTCCTGGCTGAAGTACATCGCCTTCCTGCTCTCCAACACGGAGATCGAGAAGGCTCGCGATCTGGCAAAGAGAGCCATCTCCACGATATCCTTCCGGGAGACGCAGGAACTTAGAAACGTGTGGAGCGCCCGTCTCAACATGGAGCTGGCCTACGGCAGTAATTTCGAAGAGCTCCTCAAGGAGGCTCTGAACTGCAACGATCCCCTGGAGATCTACATTAGTGTTGTGGACATCCTCAAGAAAAACGAGCAGAGGGAGCGACTCGCCTCCCTCCTGACCACCATTCTCAACAAGTTCAAATCGCAGCCGAGGGTCTGGCCTCTGGTTGCTGAGTCCTATTTCTGGCTGGGCAAATCCGACCAGGTCCACAGTCTCCTACAACGCGCTCTGAAAGTGCTGCCCAACCTAGAACGTAAGCATCCTATTTCTTTCTTATTTAACTGGAATTCTCAAAGTAAAATCCTAAAATTCCCAAACAGATGTGAACTGCATTGTGGCCTTTGCCAAGTTATATGCCAGGAACGATGCCCAGGACATGGCCCAGACCCTGCTCGACGACGTGGTCACCTCCTATCCCAAGCGAATTGACATCTGGTCGGTATATGTGGACATGCTGATCAAGGGGGGCAACGTGGACTCCGCCAGGTGAGTGTAGCTTTTCCGGGAGATTAGACTCAATCTTAACTAATCTTCCTTTTCTCTTGCAGAAACGTTCTGGAACGCGCTGTATTGCAGAAGCTGAAGCCCAACAAGATGCAGGTGATATACAAGAAGTATCTGCAGTTGGAGGAAAACCATGGAACGGAGGCCACCGTGTCCAAGGTGAAGCAGCAGGCCGAGCAGTGGGTGAGGAACTATGCCAAGGCGGCAGTCAAGTGAATGACGGGCCGGGAAACCAACTTTATAGATAGTACGAGCTAAGATTAAGGATTACAGTGTTTTTTCATGATACTTTATTCTAAAACTATTTTAAATGAAGTGTGATTCCGAGTGCTACCTTTTTAATATAATATATATGTATAGTAGTACCTATATATTGTAGAAATACATATATCCGGTGGCCGGGCTCCCTACACAGCAAATGTAGGGATCCTGCTGCCGAGGATCAACTTAAGACTTGAACAGTAATCGAAAGAATATTTTGATGGATATGGTTATTAAACACGAGAACACGGAGAGAACACACTCTGCTGCTTAGACCTACGGATGTGATTGTGGGATTGGGTGTGGGCTAATGTTTGGGTTTTGGGTTCCGTTTCGGGTTGACAATGACAAGTGACGTGGTTTACTCTTACACATTAATCAATAATAAGAAAGCGACTCTAGCAATTGTTACAATGGTTTTAGTTTTAGATTTAATTTATACATAAAACAGTCTAGGGTCACTCCTTGAAGATGCCTCGCGCCTTGGCCGAAATCTTGCGCACTCTTCCTCGGCTGCTGACGCTCACCTTCTGGCCACTATCGTCGCTGTCCTCCACCGAGCTGTCCCCATCCTCGTGCTCCTGTTCGGGCTGCGATCGCTCCTGGG
Source organism: Drosophila setifemur (assembly GCA_021224005.1). Lineage (NCBI taxonomy): Eukaryota > Metazoa > Arthropoda > Insecta > Diptera > Drosophilidae > Drosophila > Drosophila setifemur. The sequence continues at coordinate 24,383,353 of JAJJHY010008598.1, read as the reverse complement.
AGCTGGCATGCGCGTTGCCATTTCCGTTACGGATTTTCTTGTTGCGGTGCGGAGCAGCTGCGTCGCCCTCCTCCTCCTCGGACTCCTCGTTGTAGCGGGGCCTCTTCTGATTGCGTCCACCTCGCTGGCTGCCCATACGATTGCTCCGCCGGCTTTGAGGCCCCACGTAATCCTCATCCTCGTCATCGTTCGCAAATGACTGATCGGACGGCGGACGACGGGAGCGTCTTAGGGGACGTGTTGAGGAGGAGGAGGTGGTTTTCGATTTGCGGCGACTGCGCCCGTTGCTGGGCGAAACGTAGCTCGTGAGCGGCTGATCGTCCTCCGAGTCGGAGTCGTCCTCCTCCTCTTCGTCCTCGTCGCTCTGCGAGCTAGAGCCACCGTCGGTGCCCTCGTCACTTGCTGCCGCCTCCTCGTCTTCCTCCTGCTCCTCCGCCTCGTCCTCGTCCTGGGAGTTGGCCTGACTGGTGCGACCGCGCAGACGTCTTGTGACCACATTGCTGGTGCTATTACTATTACTATTCGTCGTGGAGGTGGGACGTCGATGGTTGGCTATGGCTGAGAGCAAGCGCGAGCTCTCCAGGGGGTCCAGACTCGTGTCCAGCTCGTCGGCATTGCGCTGGTGCCGGGACAGGATGCGTCGCGGTGCGCGCGCGGTCGTTGCATTCTCGTTCCCCAGGTAGTTGTGGTCATGGGTCGACGATGTCGTGGTCGTGGTGGAGGTGGCATGTGAACGCGTCATGTGGGTGCTTCGCTGCGGAGGCGAGGGCAGGCGGCGTCGCAGGGCCAGCGGATGAGGTGCTGGACCGGCGGTTGAGCTTGATTTTGCAGGTGATTGGGCAGTTTCTGGAGGAGATCACAGATTAATAAGGGTTTTAAGAAGGCAGTTTAAGGATCTTCTAAACTTACTTTGCTGATTGTTGGCCAGCGGTTCGTTGTCACTGTCGTCCTCATCGTCGTCGTCGCTTTGGGTGGCAGGAACGACGGTGTTGCGATTGGTCCGCAGTTGACGCACAGCTCCAGGACCGGCCGCCTGGGCCAGAGCGGCGCGGCTGGTCGAAGGCATGTCATCCTTTGTGGGCGTGGGCAGGATCTGGAAAAATACAATGGTTGTAAAAAACAGAATTGAACTGAGACATGAACAGAGGAACTTACCTCCTCGGCATCGTCGCTGTCCTCTTCCTCCTCGTCCTCCTCCTCGATGTCGCTGCCACGTCCCCAATCCAAGAGCGCCTTTTTGGCGCTCTGACGGGTGGGCCTTGCTGGTGGACCGCGTGAGGGCGAATCCGTATCCGACTCGATGATGCGCCCGTTGCGCACTGGCAGGTGATAGCTGTGATCGTTCTCGGCAGCGTTGTGGGATCTCCCATTGGCGCGGGTGTTTCGCGAAGGACTCTCCTGGCTGGAGTTGGTATTGGTGTTGACATTGGCACTCGCAGCAGCTGCGGCACTGGTGCTGGGGCCATTTCCAAGGGCCATTGCAGAGCGGCCCTTGCGTCGTCCCGTCTGGCTGTCCTGTGTGCTCTCGTCGTGCTGGGAGTGGGAGGCCGCCTCCTCGGAGCTGCCCATCAGGCGGCGAGTGCGTCGGGTTGTTCCAGCTGCTCCCGAGGATGATCCTCCTCCAGCAGCTACAGAAGTACCCTTCTCCAGGCGACGCCGCTTGCTGGAGTGCCCATTGCCGTTGCTCTTCCGTTTCATAGACTTGCGCTTTTGTGGATTGTAGCTTTCCTCGGAATCCTCGTCATCGCTGAGGCGCTGCTGGCGCTGTCTTGCCCTCCTCGTGCGGATCTGTTGCGGGGAACTGGCGTTGGAGTTAGCATCGTCGTCCTCCTCATCGCTGCTGCTGCTGCTGGACTCCGCCTCCTCTTCCTCCTCATCCTCGCTGGTGCTGCTGTTCTGATGGCGTCGCTGCTGGTTGGCAGTAGAGGAGGAAGATGTGACGCGATTGGAGCCCGACGAGGTGGCCGCGGCAGTCAGTCCATTGCGCCTGCGGGAGCGTGGAGCAGCCCTAGAGGCCGCTGTCCCCGCTCCTGCTCCCCCATCATCATCATCATCGTCGTCGTCATCTTCCTCCTCCTCATCCTCGCTGGAGCGCGCCATGGGTAATCGCCTGGCAGCTGCAGTTGGCTTCTGATTACGCCGGGTGGAGCGCTCGTTGTTCGTCCTTTTGCTCGGACTGCTGCTGGATCCGCCTCCGCGTCCTCCGCCACTGCTGCCGGATTTATTTTTGTTTGCGCGTCTGCGGGCCGCCTTCCAGTTGGTGACCACCGTCTTGATCTGGGACTCAAAGAGCGCACTCAGGCGCAAAGTCATGGCATAGATCTGGAAGAAACAAGATGACCAAGATGTTTAACCCATTCATAGGAATAAATAATACTTCACATAAAACCTAGCAGAGGTTGTGGGGGCTTTAAACTAACTTGGTATGAACTACTAAACGCACGTCCTGCTGATCTACAACCTCTGCTAATTCTTTTGGAAAGTGGGAATCAGAAATGTTAGTTGCTCGGGGAGAGAGAAAACCTTACCGCTATATTATCCTATATTAGATGATAGTCACCGAGATCGTCATTCATTTGGTTAGTTATTTATATCGAAATGTTTGATGGGTTATTTTTTGTTATTCGATTGCATATTTTGGTTTATTTTTGATGTTCATGAGTTGGGATGGTTAATTTGAAGTTCATAGATCGAAGAAGGCATGTTCACGGAAGGCAAAAGAAACGTAAAGAACAGATGAATGAGCTTGCATAGGTGAGAGGATGCGTGTGAATGGGGTTACAAAAACTAAACGTAAACATTAAAGCAACAGATGAAAGCGGAGCTCAGTCTGGGTAGCAATAAATGACGATCTGTAACCGATCTGCCAGTCTGCCGGAAGCGATCTGCACTCACCCGCGAGCGCTTGTTGGTGTTGTAGTTCTTCGAGTTCTGGAATATCAGTCGCACATCCTTGGCAAAGTCCAAGGGATCATCGTAGTTCCCTCCCAGGAGATCCTCTTTAACAGTGCGCAGATCCATGGGCGTGGCGATAATCTCTAGGTAGTCCGGGAACTCAATAGTATCCACAGGCTCTCTGAAGGGTATAGAATCAGGACGCGCCCACATCAGATCCAAGAGCTGCCTGCAATCTGCGCGCCAGTCCGCCTCCGAGTGCGTGCGAGTCGATCTGGAGGGGATTTCCATTCGGTTATTGGAGTTAAAATAATTATTTTTCTTACTAATTACCGTCTTGTAGAAGAGACTCGTTGCCTGGCGGCTGCTGCGGCTGCCGATGTGGTTGGCCCTGTGCTGGTGGATGGCACCACATCGGAATCCGCCTCGTTTTCCGACTCGGACGAGTGATAAACGTCCACCAGTTGGTGATAAACGGCAGCCACATCAATATCATCAGCATCCCTGAAGGAGAGAGAATGGGTTAAATTTTAATTTTAAATAAAGTAGCATTTATATATTATATCCGTTTCGGAAGTGGGATTCATCGAGCATTAAATCAAATTTGTTTTATTACTATAAAAAATTACAGACTCTCTTAATCCCCTAAATAATATAAATAATCCTGAACTCACCTGATGATCCGCAGACAGAGATCGGTGACAATCCGGGCATGCTTCACGATGATCGTGTGCCGGCGGTTGTACTGCTCCGCATTGGTGGCCAGATAGCGCACATCGAACTGTGCTGAGGTGATGCGGCGGTAGAAGTGATTCTCGAAGCGGGACTTTACGGTGGTCAGATCGATGGGATACTCGATCAGATAGGCGTAGTCCGGATAAATGTTGAGGTCCACAGGGGCCAGAAAGTGCTCGGCGATGGACAGGCGCATGACCTTTGGGTTAAATAAAATATAAGTATTTTGCCTCAATAAAAATAAAAAAAAGGCTGACCTGCTCCAGCCCGTTAATGATTCTCCGGCAGGTTCCATCTCGATCTCCGCGATGCCACTCCTCCGATTTGGGCTGGTATAGCGTCGCCCGAATCTCCTCCGGCAAAACGGGAACAGCTCCCCCAACCTCATCCGGTACGCGTTGCTGGTCAATCGGCTCCATGTCCCAGGGACTCATGCGCTCGTACTCCCCATTGTCCCAGCGCACGCGGAAGCACATGAAGAAGGAGTCGGGGAAGTCAGCGCAGAGAGCATGACGCGACTCGATCTGGCCCATCCACCAGCCGTCGCCGATCATGCAGCGAAACCTGTCTCCAATGCTCCAGCTGCGCTGCACAGCCAAGTCGAAGGTCTGGCGCAGGACCAAAAAGTCCAGGACGTCGGGCATATCGTGATACTTGATTTTAAACGAGGTGCCCGTCATGTTGCCCTCCTCGTCGATGATGGCCATCTTCAGGCAGCACAGCCTCGGCGGTCGGATCTCGTACTTGATGCCGATCACTCGGACCAGCTCATGGTCGCGCAGCGTGTGAAAGTTCCAGGGTTCCGAGTTGTGCGACAGCTTGTAGACCTTCTTCAGGCGCACTGCGTCCAGGTAGCTGGCATGACCCTGCCGAAAGTAGACCACTTCATCGCCCATCTGCGGGTAGTACGGCGCCTTGCGGGGAATCACCTCCGATAGCCACTCCGCCGGACGGTACAGCTCCGGGATCTCCCCGTTCTCATCGGTGGGGGGAAAAGGCACGGTCTTGCGTCCTACCTTCCGGGTCATCACCTGCCCTCCGCTGGCCGTTTGGTTGGCCCTGCCCGGTGCCGTCTCATCCTCGCTACTGTCGTCGCTGCTGCGAGGTCTGCGGGAGATGGGCTTGCGCTTGGAGCGCTTGGGAGGCTCCAGATTCGGACCCGGCGTGTCGGCCACCCAGTCCGAGTAGTCGGAACTATCCGTGTCCGAGTCAGAGCTACTGTCGTCCAGGTTTTCCTCCACATTTGAGTAGCTGGTGTCACCCGAAGAGTTGCTGGACGCATCATCCTCCTCCTCTTCGTGCGGCGGGGCCACCTCGTCGAAGTGCTCCTGATCCTCCTGATCCCTCACAGCTCGCGTCCGGTAGGCTGGCTGCGGTTGCCCCGCTCCAGGTTGGGCTCCCCTCCTCCTATTAGCTCTGGCGCCTCCGTTGGCCCGGGTATTCCTGGGCCTGCCCGCACTGCCCGCCAGCTGTGATGAAGCCGCACTCGCCGTGTTGATCATGATAGGTCGCCGGCGCATCTCCCGCTTGTACTCCTGCTTCTCGAACTGGCCGGCGGAGTAAATGGTTTGTTTGAGGTTCTGCAGCTGGCCGTACTTCATGGGACGCACGTAGGTGCGACGCACGAACTTCAAGGGCAGGGGCTGCTGGGGAACTGCAGGAACTACAGGAACTGCCGCAACTGCAGGAACTGGAACTAAAGGCAGCTCCTCAGCCGGAGCTACAGGAGCTGTTGCTGCTCCCCATCCCTGGCGAGGAGTACCCAACCTTCCGCCCAGCACATTCCCACGCAAGGATTGCCGATTGTTCGTGTCTGGAGCCTGGCGATTGGTCAGCCTTTCGAAGGATTGATTGCCAATGCTCTGATTAGCATCGTTGGCATTGGCACTTCCTGACTGGCGGTTGGCCAGAGCTGCAATCATGCGGTCTATGTGGGAGTAGTTAAGTCCATGCGCTCCTCCAGCTGGTGCAACGGGGACTGGAGCTGCTACAGGCTCCACAGCGGGTGCAACCGGCCCATTAAGATTCGGCTGGGCGTTCACGTTGTCCTCGATAACCACGCCGTCCACTCCCACTGTCAGATTAGGTATGAGCTGGTCCGTGCTACAGTTTTCTCTGCCCGGAACGAAGCGCTGGTACTTGGTGGGATGCGGATTGCCATCGGCGTCGACGAGAAACGGCGGTGGCATGAGGTGAGGCATTATCTGGGTCTGCTCATCTACCACATGCTGCTGGGCATCCCGCAACAGTGGCCGGAAATCCGTGTGAAAGAACAGCTCAGTGGGGAGCTAAAGGAAATTTTATTAATTTTTGTTGGCTATTATTTTGTTAAAAAAAAAACACTTACCATCTTGTACTTCTCGATGCCCATGCCCAGCCCAAAGATTAGGATGTGTCCATGTGAGTCTGTGGCCGCCACCATTGTGCCATCTGGCGACCACTTGGCATCGAACACACTACCATGACCCTGACCATCGATGTCGTTGAAAAACTGAGCCACACAAACGCCCTGTTCAATGTCCCACAAAAACACCTGACCATCGTGACCGGCGGAGAGCAGAACGTGCTCATCCCTGGGATTCGACTCCAAGACATACAGCTCGTCCTTATGGCCTCGAAGGACGCGATGCAGCTTGGCTGACTTGGAGTCCCAGATTTTTATCTGTTGGAAAAGGATGATTTAGTTATCTATTTCAAAATCAACATCCTGTTGGTGCAGGATAAATTTGACCATTTTAAACCATCGTTAACAGAATCTATTGGATTCTTTAGTTTGTTTTGAACTTTGTATAATGATTTGTATACACTGACAACATCAAGTAATAAAAGGATTCAGAAATGAACTCACTGTAAAATCATTGACGGCAGTGATGACATAGCGATCGGAGGCATCCCAGGCAACCATGGTGACCTTCATTTTCTTGCCCTCCTCCGGCTCCGGGCAGCTGTGGAATATTTGTTTGTAAGTATAACTTGATCTTTAAAGGCTTGATTTCCCTAAGGAAACTCACCTGGCTAAACGTTCGGTCATGCAAAGCTTGACGCTCTTCCACTGCTGCGACTCGAAGGTCCAGATGTGGGCAGTGCCGTCCTTGCTGCCTGATATAAATCTCAACCCACGATGCGACCACTGTACCGAGTCCACAGCATCCGTATAGGCCTCCGTTTCAAGTATTCTCTTCGGTCCATCCTCGCCCATCATGTAGACGCGAACGTGATGATCGGCGGAACCCGCAGCCAGGAACATCCCACCCGGCGAGAACGTTGTGCACATCATCTGAGCCTGTCCAGGGCGCAACTTCTCGTGATACTGCGTCGGTTTGGGAGCAAACGTAATCTTCTGTCCGCGAGGCGTGGAGTACTGCCAGAAGGCAATGGATCCGTCCGTGCTTGTGGTCACCAGATATTTAAGATCGCTGCGCGGCGATGGGCAGAAGTTCACCGAGGTGATCATGCCAGTGTGGGCGGCTAGAACGGCGATGGGCGAGGTGGTCTGCATGTCCCAAACGCGCAGGATGCGATCCACCGAACCGGCCGCTAGCATGGTATTATCCAGATTAATGGCAATGTCCGTTATTTCGGCGGAGGCACCTCTCAAGGTGGCCAGCAGGCGGCCATCTGCAGCGGACCAGATCTTGATGAGCAGATCATCCGCTCCGGTGATGATGTAGCGTCCCGTGCGATCGAAGAGTACGCAGTATACAGATGAGAGATGTCCCACGGTGCGACGGAGCAGCTTCGTCTTTCGGTACAGATCCGTGGGCACCAGCAGCTTGCGACGCACTTGACCGCCATGCTCCCGGCCAGCAAGAACGCGAACTGGAAAGGGTAATTTATTATTTGAATGAACTTGATAGAAATCCTATTGACTACTCACTTAAATTGTGGGTGGGTTTGGTGAGGGAGGAATCGGGCAGGGATACCCCATGGAGACGGGTGCAGTAGTCCCGCAGCGAGCGATGACAATAGACGGTCTCCTTGGTGCGTAAAAGGTGCTGACGCCCGGTTCCCAGTAGCGAATTTATCCCGGGCACGCTGGGGGGCAGTTCCCGGTCCACCAGAGGGCACAGGCGTCCACATATCTCCAGCAGATGGTCGGCGCTAATGTGCGCATATTTATGTTCCTAAGGGTTATAAAATAATATTTATAAATTTAATTATTTCTATATTTATTATTTGAGTAGGTGAAGCATAATTTGTTTGCTAACTATTCTAACATTTAAGGTTAGAATTTAACTCAATTAAATAATTAAACTAAGTTCATTTTGTTAAGGTTAAAAGTTTAAAACTTTGATTATATAAATATATCTTTTTATGCTTTAAATGATTTGGTAAAGCGTTATTTATTCGTTAAATATTCTAGCATTTATCTTTCATTTAATTAACAGTTCACAAATTTATTTAATACTTTAATTTGAATTGTTCCCATTTAAATATAAACGCCATCACCTATCGATAACACTATTTCTGCCGATAACTAGAGGTGGCTGATGGACACCCCACTAAGCACATATAGTCATCTCGTTCTGGCCCACACAAGTCAAGGCAAAGTGGTGGCTGCTCGTGTGCGTGTGCGTCAGACTGTCAATGTGTGCGAAACAAAATGTCGGCGAGCTAATTGCAATTGTTATAAAAAATTACTATGCAATTTTTAAAGTTTATATTTTTTCAAAAATCTCTTTCCCCCTTGAGTTTTCATTATTTTCCGTAACAACTTCTAAATTTTCGAAAAAAAAATATTTTTAATTTAATTTGCATAAATAATGGCCAAGTTGTTAAATAATTGCATTAACAAAATGATTGATTGCTGCAATTGAAATGTCTAAATGCAAAAATTAATTTTCCCACGCCTGCGTTCCCCCGGCCATTTTTCTCTACTCATCAATCGATGGCCTGCGCGTGACGTCACAAAGGCGCACGCTCGCTCGACAAACAAAAAAGCGCAGACAGAACACACACAAACACTTACGCAACGCACGCCAAAGATATTAACTAAAACGAAATTATTTGCACATTAAGTGCAAATCGCACTCACCAATTCGGCAAAGGTCTGCTCATGCTCATTTCCCAGCCAGTCGATGCGTCTTGGCAGAACCTGTATGAGCATAAGGAAAAAAATTAATTTTCTTGTCGCTAGCAATTATCTCTAATCTTAATTTGAGATATATTTAATCAAATTAAAATAATTAAAGCAATAAAAAAAAACACTTTTATGATGTTACGATATAGAGATATAAAGGAGGACTTAAACAACATTTTAATGTTTTGAATTATTTAAAATTGTTACTTTTATAGCTTACAAGGAATAGTAATTCAATTAATTAATTAATTCGTATCCTTTTACCATAAAAATCCACAACACTTTGCCCCTCCCCCTTGCGGTAGTCAACCAATAATTTCTCCCAGTGTACCGCTTATCACTTGCATCGCCAATCAATGACGCTTATGACGATGACGTTGCGGGGCATCCCTTTCTCACTTTTTTGTTTTTTTTTTGTAGACCTCTTTGTACCTACTCTTTGGCAGACCAGACGGACAACGGACTATGACTATATCCCACGCCTCAGTCTGATTCCCAACTCTGAGACAAGCGGACGTACCGCACCGAGCATGAGTCTCTGCCGGCAGAAACGGCAACAACAACAAAACCAAAACAAAGCGTATAAACAAACGCGGGATTGGGGGGATTTCAGACTTTCCAGACCACAAACTCCCCGGGATATATGTCGCCCCCAGAATAGGATGCCCCGACACTCGCACACACTCACCTTCTTCTGCTCGAGCTCGCGGATTAACACCTGTAAGGAGACGGAATTGGGAAATACGGCGGCCAGTTAGTAAAATGTTTGTAAACAAAGCCGCGAATGTGCGAGCAGCGGTGGAAAAAAAGTGCGCTCTTTTTCGGGTCGCATTTCGCGACTCGATCCACCGCTTGTATACCGACCTTTGCCGTCTCCTCCAGCGGCCCCGCGGCCAGGAACTTGGAGATGAGGAAGTAGAGCTCTGCAAGAAAGGGAATTTCACACGATGAGTGCAACAAGTTGCTGGACAGACGCGAAAACGTCGCCAAAATTGCAATATTCCAACGGGGAAGTGCATTTCACGGGCCCCGTCAAAGGCGACGGAACCCACAAAATCCGAACAGAAGGCAGAGCGACTAGCCTCACATTTCGCCAGGCCTCGCTGCCTGGCTGGGGCTATTTGCACACACTTTGGGGGCTTTGGGGAGTACGCACCTGGCACTATCACATCACTGGCACTAGACTGTCTATTTTCCATTATTCATTGCGGAGTGCAGCTCGGGATTATTACAAAATTGCAGTTGCTTTCTTCCAAAATTCTTTTTTCAGCTTCTTCTTTTTGTGTGACACTACGATAATCGATGCGCAGCGCTATCGATAGTTGCCAGGGGCATGGGAAATCGATTCGCTTGAGACGTTGCCTATCGAATTATTTTTGTTTTGAAAATTTGAAAAGGCGACAGTTTCTTAGTGAAATAAGACTCATTGAATGGAAGCTCTATAAAATGGAATTAATTTATTACGACAAGCTTACATATTCTTCTTTTTAAGAGATTACCAATGTGCGCCTATTGTATTAAAATGCGCTGTTGATAGTAAACATTAATATTGGTAATAAATAACAATAACAAATAAACATTTTAACAACTGTTTGGAATAAATAATAAGAACAAACACAGAAACATAAAAACAAAGTTTTAAAACTGTTTTAATTTCTACGCAAAATGTTTTTCTGTATAATTTTGTGATATTTATTTATGTTTCTTAATTTTTGTGGCATAAAATAAATAATTTTTGTTCACGTTATTCCATTAAATGTACTGAATAACATTAATTTATATTATGTTATAAGCCAATAATTAAAAACCAAAATCTAAAACTAAAAACTCAATTTAAATTAATCAGATATCCCAAGGTAAACTTCAGAAAATCGATATTTACTTACAAGTTTCGTAACTCACAATCATCTCTCGTTTTGCTCATCTGAAATCTAAATCAATATCCACATTTCACCAGAATTATAACAAAAAAGAAACACAAATTAGCAACAAAATAATATTTTTTGTCTCTTAAACTCCCATCACTAATTAAAAGTGCCTTCTCTAGTTTTTGATATCGGAGCAGCTGCGATAATTATTTTTAGTGAGTTTTTGCCATTTTCGCATGTAATAAAACCGGATATATCTTTGATAAAGCCGTCAACGAAAGACACCGGAAACAATCGTTCGGAGCAGATAGGAATTCTAGCGAAGATGGACTGCAACCTGGGCAGCGAGATTGGCCAGAAGATGCGCGTAAGTTGCTGCGGAAAATCAATGAACTCGTAATCCCAACTCCCCCTGAACATTGTTCCCCACAGAGTGCCGTGAAGGCGAAGCTTCTGGAGCTGGGCACCGGCGGATCCTCTGGTTTCATAGACGACGAACTGCCAGACTACGTGATGGTCATGGTGGCCAACAAGCGCACCAAGCAGCAGATGAACGCCGAGCTGAATCTGTTCCTGGGCGATCAGACTGACTTGTTTGTCACCTGGCTGCACGAGGTGCTCCAGAAACTGCAGGAGGTCACCCTGCCCACGGCGAGTGGTATGTTTTGGGTTCCTCCCAAGTGAAATACATCTAATATCCCTTCCAATTAGCTTCCAGCAAGAAGCGCAAGTCGCGCGGCCAAGGCGAAGCTGTGAAGACCAAGGAGAAGGACAAAAAGAGCTCAAAGAAGGATAAGAGACTGCACCGCAAGTCTGGCGATGAGATGCCGGAACAGCAATGGAGCTCCGCTGATGCCATGCCCGTGATTACCTCCATTACAGATGTCTTTGCGGAGGAGCTGTTAGAGAAGGCAAAGAAAACGCTCGACATGGAAGAGATTGTGCCGAAGAAAAAGAAACGCAAGTTCACTGACGAGGCGGAGCCGGAGGAGGAGGAAGAGGAGGCCTCGGCACGCGACTTTGATATACCTCCCATGTCGGAGATTAGCTCTACGACGGGAGGGACAAACCGGCAAAAGGATTTGGCCGAACTGGCCGAGATCCAGAAAAAGATCCATGCTGCCAAAAAGCATTTACGCCAGATAGGGGAACTTGAGGAGGAGAGCGACGAGGATGGGGATCTTCTAAACCTGACAGTCCCGGAGGAGTTGGTGGACCAGGAGATCATGGAGGAGCCGCTTCAGAAGGAGGCTCCCCCACGCAAGGCCAAAAGTCCGATTGTCTTCAACAGACGGGAGAAGACCCCCGAGAAGCCCGCACAACCCGATCCGAAACCCCAGCCGGAGCCCGAGCTAGAAAGCGACTCCCTCCAGGAGGTTATAGCACAGGAAAAGGAGGAGGTGGTGGAGCAACCCACCAAGGAGGATCGCTCCGAACGGCGTTCCGTGCACGATCGCTTGGGATCTAAGGCTCAATTGCCAGCCCCTGAGCTCCCACGCAGCTCGCAGCGCAGTCAGAAGGAGCTCTATGTGCCCGCCCACCGGCGACGCAGCGAACCTGAGTCTACCAGGGATCGGAGTCAGCGGGAGCGCTCTCGAGAGCGTCGCGACATCTCCAGGGATGCCATCCGCAAGCGTCGTTCGCGCACTCCAGAGGCTCCTGTTGCTAAACAACGCATTGGCTCTCGGGTAATTGTGGCCGTACACAAGCCACCGGTGCCCTCGGATGATGAGGATATCGCCGACAAGCTGAACTCCGTGATCCGGATCAAGCCTCGACCACTGGTCTCTCCGCGTCGTCAGGCCTGCAAAAATCTTCTTCTGCGCGCCGTTGCCGATGCCCAGCGCTCCACGATTCTGGCGAAGACAACTTTGCGCAAGGAGAGTGAGGACGTGGAGGTGATCAGCTCCTCCTTGGGCAAGCGCAAGTCATTGGAGAAGGGTGATCGTGAGAGGGACAGGGAAAGGGATCGGGAGCGCAGCAAACGCACTGCGCCCAACAACGAGCTATTCCGACGCAGCACCCGTGAGCTGGTTGTGAACTTCACCCAGCGGGATGGCAAACGTTCGAGACGCTCTGCTGAAGGTCACGCGGAGATCAAGGTGGTGGAGGAGGAGTATGCGCCCAGTCCCAAGGCCAAGGAGTTCGAGGAGTATGTTCCCCAGTTGCTGGAGGGCATAGATCTCCACGTCAATACGCACGACGACACGGCCAAGACCCAGTTCGTGGTCACCCTGAATGGCGATAAGACTTTGGGCGGGCCTGGCAAAGGAACCAGCAGCTCCTTTCGCAAGCGCCCGAGCAACTCACAACCCGTGTCCACACCGCAAGTGTCCTCATCTAGTGCTGAGCCCACCTCGACGACCTCCGAGAGATTGAAACGGCGCTCCAACAGACAGGAGAGGAGCCGCTCGCCAAGCAGTTCCTCGCCCTCGCTCCTAAGCTCCCGCAGCCTTAACCGCAGCGAGGTGCTCCGACAGCCACAGGAGATAAAAAAGATTATCATCAAGAACGACACGGATGAGGACGATGAGATGCACGGCTCGCCCAAGAAACGAACGCCCATCAAGCGCCAGCAGGCCGGTGGGGGAGGAGCCACTACTACTATTACACCGGCCAATGGCCACAAGGACAATAAGGCTAAGGCTCCTGCTCCGGCTCCGGTTGAAGACCGCTCGACCACGCCCCCACTGCCAGCTAGGCCGAGGCCTCGGCCGGAGAAGCGACCAGTCAGCAAGGAGCGAGTCGCCAACTCCAATTCAAATTCAAATCCCAACTCTGGCGGGGAGCCAGCCCTCCCGGTGGGGGGCACCTCCTCCTCCCCGGCTGCCGCCGCCACTTCCACTTCTACCAAAGCCAAGCACACACCCATACGCTTTACACTCAAGAACGACGATGAGCCGAGTTTAAACAAAAAGCGTCGCTCCAACAGCGGCGAACGCGATGCGGCAACGCTGCAGAAGCGCAGAATTCCCATTCGCAATGTCGAGGACAGGAAGTATGACAACTTGCCGGCATGTAAGTAGATCTTAAAATATATTTGAGGAGGTAATCTAAATGTGTTCCCCTTTATTCTGAACAGTAAGTGCCGTCAGCGTTGACTCCACGGTGCTTAAGGTGAGCAAGCCCAAGGAGCGCTGCAAGTACCATCCGAACTGCACGAAACAGTTCTGCGAGTTCTACCACCCCACAGCACCCTGCAAGTCCTTCCCCAACTGCAAGTTCGCCGACAAGTGCATGTACACGCATCCCAAGTGCAAGTTCGACATGTCCTGTATGAGCGTCGACTGCAACTATGCCCACAGCGGCCAAAGGGATCTCAGTCATGTGCAGCTTACGGCTCCACCACTATGTAAGTTGGAACGTAAATAGTATTAAGTGTGCCAGTCAGGATATAAGGTTTTAATAGGCAAATTCTTTAAAGAACAAGGAAAACGGTATAATTGGGAAACATCATTTGTAGTTAAATATATATTTCATTTTCCATTAAACAGAAAATTCGAAGTAGGAAATATTTAAAGGTTTGGACTATCCTTAATCCACAAATTTAAATAAATTCCTTTGATGAAACATCAACATTCAATTCTAGTTTTGCGAATTCATTTTGAAATAACCTATGACAGAAAACATATAGTAATCTGATTTACATAGAACTTTCAAAATCGTTCTAGTTAATTAATAAATAGCTATTCCTAATGTAATATTTTATATTGTTCTATTATTGATGAATATATACTTTATGTAGTCGGAAACCAATTCTTCTCTGATTAACAAATTATTTCATTTAAACTGGGAAAGAGTCAGTGTTATAATTAACATTATTTTCATAATGGTGATCAATCAATTCCTTAGCTTTTCTTCGAGGGATAAAGATTTTTTAGAAGAAGACTTGAAGGCTATTGAGCTATGTATCCTAATATGTATAAATAAATAGGAACATTCCAAAAAAGGAATTAATTAGTTTTATATTGTAATTATATGCAAGGCAAATGAAAACTGATTCTAGAGTTATATATTAAAATGTTCCCTTAATAGAATAATTAAACTAAAATAATTGTATAATTCATAATTTGCTTTCCCTTCGCAGCTTCGCACGTGATACCCGTGCAGAACTACAAGTCAATATCGGCTCCGGCGGTCTCCACGACAGCGACGACCATGTGCAAGTACTATCCGAACTGCAGCAAGTTGGGATGCACTTTCTACCACCCGAAGCCGTGTCGCTTTGGCAAGAACTGCGTGAACAAGCTGGAGTGCATCTTCTACCACCCGGAGATGCAGAGCAAGTTCAAATGGGTGGCATCGCTGGGATAAAAGGGGAAATCCCTAATTTTTTAATACTATTTAGCAAATGCAGATGTCTAGCTAAACCGGACACCCAGACAAGGACTATTCACAAAAACCACTCTTTCAATTGAATGATTAGGCGAGCTAGGAGTTACTTCCGTCTCCGTACACTGAGTTGTATACGTATTTAAACTTGTTTTGCTTTCATCCTACTGCGTATTTAATAACTTTTATATTAGCCATTAGCAGCTCTCTCTCACAGAACATAATTGATGAAAAAACAAAGCTAAAGTTTATTGTTCATGCGAATTTGTTTGCATTCAAACCATAAAGTACACGTCAAAAAAGAGATGACGATTAAATTTTTAGCAATAGTTGCTAACCAATTGGAAGATCATTGTTTTGCTGGGAAATAAACCACATAATCGATTGGAAAAAAGTCGAAATATTTAATAATTATTATATAGTACAGTCTCTTAAGTTTACGCTTAGAAATTCTAGAGCAAAATATGTCTTTCATTTGATTTACTTAAAAACTACTCGTAGTTTCCCATGTTCATTCTGGTTGACATTGCTTTTCGTTACTACTTTTACTATTATTACTTTTATTTTTTTTTGTTTGTTATAAGGCCACATTTACTGATATATATACTCGCATATATATAGGCATATAAGATTTTCGCTTTTAGCTGAGCTAATTTAGTTTAGGAATCGGCATACAAATCTATTTACAAAAATACTCGTACAATGCCTTTGAAGGGCTTCCGATTGGAATGTGGATTGGTGTCAGAGCTCAACTTTGTTCGCAGCTTGAGGATTAAATATATACGAGAAACCGAATACTGAAGCTAAACTAATCGGAACGTAACTACATAACGACTATAGGGCGGTACGACGTCTGTCATTTAAACCACTAGAATAAATAGACAACGGCATTATTAACTAACTAAAGCGTGGGCAGGGGATCGGGGCTGCTGCTGCTGCTGTTGCTTTGAGCACCTTAAGATATAGTTATGGATCATAAACCGTAACTAGGGGGAACTTAGTACAAAACATTGCGTTACTCCTACGGCTAGGTGTTGTATATGGGCGGATTTTAAAATATCTTTTGTTTTTTGTCTCGAATCTAAATAAGTCGCTCCTCCGGCGGCGGCTTCAGCACGTTGTCCATCTCCAGTCGCGGATTGCAGTACTCCTGGGCGCTGGGGCTGTAGGTTCCCCTCGTTGCCCGTTTGTTTCGCGCCATCACCAGGAAGGTGCCCAGCAGGGCTCCGGCTATTAGAAGCAAGACCACCACCACGGGTATCACGATGATGGCGATGTCCGTGGTCGAGGGACCGTCCTCCTTGGCCGTAATCTTAAAAATCAATTGAAAATAAGTTTTAATGTTTATATTAACGTTGGTTCCAATTTAATTGTAAAACTTCTTTAACTTACCGGTGCGGTGCAGTTCTTGCCCGTGAATCCTTCCGGGCACTCGCAGTAGTAGTCTGGCTTGGCCCCGCAGCTCTCAACGCAGCGTCCGCCGTTCGAGCAGATATCCGTGGCGTTGCAGGGATCCGTAAAGTTGCAGTAGGCACCGCAGAAGGGCTTCTGGCAGATGCACTGGAAGGAACCCCGCTTGTTGAAGCATCGACCCAATCCTCCACAGTACTCGCCCTCCACGCTGCACTCGTCAATGTCGTTCTCGCAGACGGCACCCTCGAATCCAGTGCCCTGGCAGTCGCACTCGTACTTGCCCACCAAATCCTTGCACAGTCCGCCGTTCTGGCAGGGATTCGACTCGCACTCGTTGATGTCCTGCTCGCACAGGCGTCCTGTGTAGCCCAGACTGCATTTGCACATGGGGGCCTGGTGGAAGGAGGGATTTTTGGTTCAGTAAAATGTTGCGGGACTCAAAATATCACCCTGTTACTTACCGGTCCAGTGATGAGGCAGAGTCCTCCGTTATCACAGGGCGTGCGTTCGCAGAAGGGAAGATCGCACAATGGACCCTCGAAACCAGGAGTGCAGGTGCAGGTAAAGTTGTTGCCCGTGGAAGCATCTGAAGGAGGATACCAAAAGGGTTATTAGGAAAATCCCTGGATTTAAATTAGTCTGAACTTACTGAAACCATTATCGCAGATGGAACCATTCCGGCAGGGTTCGTTCTCGCAGGTCATCTGCTTCAGAACCTCGCACTGCACACCCGTAAAGTCCTCCGGGCAATCGCACATGAAGGCGGCAATCAGATCCGTGCAGTTGCCACCATTTTGACAGGGCTGATCCGCGCACTCATCGATGTTCAGTTCGCAGAGCTTGCCCTCAAATCCGGGCTCACATTGACAGTGGAAATCCGCCACCAGGTTGATGCAGGTACCGTTGTTCTGGCACTCCGTGTTCAGGCACTCGTCGATGTCTGTTCCGCAGTCATCGCCCTCGAAGCCAGCCTGGCACGTGCAGGCATACTCATCGGAGGGAGCGCGACAATACCCATCATTCCTGCAATCCGACTGGAAGCACAGGATGCAGCCCTCATCCGGGCGGGTGGAGTTCAAGCGGAACTGGGCCTTCAGCTGCACGGACACGTTCTCGGTGCGGGGATACAGCTCGGCGTTGGTGAAGTACGGCAGGAGAAGATCCCCCACACGGGCCTCGCCTACGCAGCCCTTGAATTGGGAGCCCTGTTGGGCGGATTGGGTGGATCCCCTTGCCTGTCGGGACTCGGGCATGCCACCCAGGTAGATCTGCGTGCTGCTGGCGATCAGCGACTGGATGGAGCCCTGCTCAATGTCCATGGAGAAGGCTGGCGTTGGGTCCACCATCGATTCCCAGCCCTTCCAGCCACCCTCCAGCTTTCCGTTGTGTGCCCGTATGTAAATCCTGCTCCACTCGCCATCCGTGTTCTCCTTGTCGAAGTGGGCGGATAATCCGTATAGGATGTGGCTCAGTTTCCAGGCCACCGTGACGCGTCCTCCATTCACACCAATCTCAAAGAAGCTATCACCATTATCGATAAACAGAAGAGTGCCACCGGCACGGGTGCGGTAGGCAATATCGATGACGGGTTTCAGGGTCTGCTTGGGAGCAGTCTCGCCAACAATCTCCTCCAGCGGTGGAGGTGGCTCCTGGAAGAAGAAGAAGGCCAGAGGGGAGCGCTCCTGCCCGGTAAAGGTGATGTTGGTGAGGCACTCGTAGCCATCGTCCAGATTCTGGCAAACACTGCCCCCCGGACAAGTGACCAGTTGGCAAAACTCGATCTCCTGACAATCCTTGCCCTTGTACCCATTGGGGCACTTGCAACTATAGTCGTTCCAGGTGTTCCGGCACTCGGCATTGTGCCGGCACGGATTCTTGCGACAGAGATCGTCGGATACCTCTCCCGGGAGTACGGATCGCCTATCGATCTGTACCGCACCCAAAGGTTTGGCATTCACCTGGACATCGGTGGCGTTCAGCGGATACATCTCCACGATCAGGTTGAGCGAACCGTTGCTAACCTTTACGTCCTGGATGATGCCCTTGAAGTAGTCCCGGCTATCGTCTGCCTCCTTGGGCACCGTCGTGTCCTCCGGCATAGGTAGACCTCCTCCAGCGCCTGGTTGTGGCACCGATCCGGGTATGGGCTCTGTGGTGGCTCCCAGTTGGGACTCACGGGTGGGTGCAGGCCCGCCCAAGTAGAGCACCTGTGCGTCCAGCAGACCTGTCGTCGACAGCGACTTGCGGAAGTACTCGGTACCGTTGAGCTTGACCTTCACGAGCGTCTGGTTGCGCACCACTTCGATCAGGTGGTTGTACCCGTTGTCTAGTTTCTGTCCACCAACCGTGTACGCCTCCGGTGTCCCGCTGAACTGCATCTTCACCAACAGCTCGCCACCATGCAATTTGGCCGCCACATACGAGTCGCCTATATCTGGGGAGGAGAGTTATAAGAATTAGTATCTCAGGTTTACCATTTATTTCGAGGGTTATAAATTTATTTGTGGGTTTCCAGATAATTAACTAATTATTTACGGTTCGCCATAAGATTTATATATCTAGTAGAATGTACCTATATAATAAATAGTATAACAAACTGTAAAACCTCAACTTAAATAAAAAGGGTGTAATAAATCACTAGGAAAAGTAACCCAAATATTTTGTACGTATTTTAATTTAGTTAATTATTCAAGTAAAAAACATTAAAATGTTTGGTTAATATTTATCGTTGGAAGGGACAAACAAGATTCATCTTAAAAAATAATTTTTTCAGTTTAGTTTGATTACAAATAAATTATATAAAAGGAGAATCTTACTTTTGGTCGGCGCCTTGCGAGGATCACTGCCCAAATAGAAGACTTGGCCGGTCGGCTCCCGGGTGCGAATGAACATGGAGATATCCAGAATGGATCGTATGGCTCTTCTGGCCACATCCGTTGTCTCCACAATCACAGCCGAGTGGGTGGTGTTTTCGTGTCCAAATGTAGCTGCTGTCATATCTGATAAAAAGTTAAAAATAAGATTAATTCCTCTATTCCCTTGGTTTAATTTGAATTTAAATGAAATAATTTACTGGCAAATTATATAAATATTCAAACAATTATTAAACAAACAAGAAAGGAAGGAAAAACAATATATGAATAAATATTTTAAAAAATAAAAGAATACAAATAATAAGTCTTGGAGAATTGCATTGTTAGGAGTACTTACTATGTTGACAGGTATGCCCGAAGAAGGGTCTCGGGCAATGGCAGGCGAAGGTATGCCACAGATCCGTGCACTCTCCATTCGAATGGCAAGGATTCGGTTTGCATTGCTCGGTGCGCGGACAACCACTCTGGACATTCTCCAGCTTGGTGTCGCCGGCGGTAAAGTTGCCACTTTGTTCGTCGGGAAAGATCCACTTGCCATTTACCTTGATGTCCTGCATGCAGCCCACGAAGGCCGACGGCTGGTGGGTGAGGTGGCGCAGATAGGATTTCAGGTTGGGTATGGTCCCACCCAAATAAGTCCTCGGGAACGAGGGCTGGCTATTGTTGGCAGTCTCGTACGAACCCACCGGAAAGATTGCCTGCTCATCGTTGGCCGACAAAACCAAATGCGATGTGTTAATGGCCACAAATACTTTATGCCAGTTGCTGTCATTCAGTTTGGATCCAATGAACACTCCCTCCCACTTGTTCAGCAGTGAGGAGTGCAGGTTCAGTCGGCCATTGATCAGCTCCAGGATATAGCTAACCGGCTCATTCTTCTCGCCGGATGTTCCAAAAGCAAGAACTCCGTTGGGCAACGTTGTCCTGAACTGCAGCTCAATGTCATAGCCCTCATCCCGCTCCGTGGTCACCGAAATCAGGCTGGTTGCTACCATAGACAACGTGGTGGTTTTCTCGCAGGTGTCGCCCTGGAATCCAGTGTCGCAGGAGCAGTTGTACCTGTGAATCGTCTCGTTAAACAATTCCGGCTTACAGGTGCCATTATTTAGACAGGGCTAAAAAGGAAATGGAAAAGAGAATTAATAAATCAATAAAATATTATGATATTATTCAGAATTCTTCAAGTTTGACTAAGCCTCAAAACCCTGATTTGGAGATTATAAGTTCCAGAGGTATATAAAGATGTATGTACTAAAAAATGCTTACATTTGTCCGGCAACCAATCAGAGGCACAGAGCAATTCTTGCCGCCAAAGGTGCTATCACAATCGCATTGGTAGTCGTTGACCATATCGATGCAGGTTCCCTTCTGGCAGGGGTCATAGCGATCGCACTCATCTATGTCTTTCTCGCAGTGGATGCCCTCAAAGCCGGGTTCACACTCGCAGGTGTAGGTGCCAATCTAATAATAATGTTTTTTTAATAAGGAAACTCAATTTTGATCTTCCGAGTTATTTTCCACTATTTATTTTGGGAAATGGACTTACCCCATCATTGCAGGTACCGTGCTTGCTGCAGGGACTGCTCTCGCATTCATTAATGTTGATCTCGCAATTCTTGCCAACGATGCCCGGCACACAGACGCACTCGTATCTGGGAACATAAAATTGGATTAGCTCCGAAAATAAATTGATAAATTCCTGCGGTGACTCACCCGCTGGCATTCTCGAAACTGAAGGGCTGGCTGAAGACCTTGGGCAGATCGGTGTTGCGACTCAGCTGGTACAGGGTCATGTTGGATCGCTCCAGGCACTGGCTGTTGTACTGGCAGGGATTGCTCTCGCACTCGTTGATGTCCTGGTCGCAGTTCTTGCCCTTGTATCCTGGATGGCACTCGCAGAGGTAGTCCTTCACCTGGTCAACGCACTTGGCTCCATTGGTGCAGGGATTCGAGATGCACTCGTCGATGTTCAGTTCGCAGTTCTCGCCCTCGTAGCCGGTTCCACCGCAATCGCAGCGGAATCCGCCCAGCTGATCGATGCACTGGCCTCCATTCAGGCAGGGATCCCCCACACAGTCGTCAATGTCGATGTCACAGATCCGACCCGTCATCCCGGGTATGCATGAGCAGGTGTAGTTGTTGATCAAGTCGATGCAGGTGGACCCGTTCGAGCAGGGATTATTCTCGCACTCATCGATGTTGACCTCGCAGTTCTCACCCTGGTATCCTGGCTGGCAAACGCATTCGTAGGCATTGATCTGGTTGGAAAATATTCACAAAATGTTATTAACATTCAAAAGAAATGGTGACCGAAATTGGTAAGCTCTAACCTCACCTAATTTATAATACTTGGCTATATTTAAGGAATAAGAATTTAACTAAAAATGTCGATAATAAATGAATTCGAAATTAGAGGTTCCATTAAATAAATACAAGTTTCTTTAGCACTTAATAACTACAATTTATTGGTGGCAAATGGAAATTCATGTTTTAAATTGATTTGCGGGATTATCGTGATATTAGCAATCTACCAAAAGCTAATGGTTAAGTAATTTAAAAAAATCTGGGTTGAGTACGAGGCGACGACAGCACTCACTTGTCTCAATATCCGATGCTTTCCGTATTTAAAGAAAAACAACTAATTACACTTTAGTAACTGGCTCATGTTCGATGACCAGATCGAGATTCGCCCTCGAATCTGGGTCCCATTCACCTACCTTATTGTGGCACGTGGCTCCGTTGAGACAGGGAAAGCTGAGGCACTCGTCCACATCCGAGTCGCAGTGGATGCCGGTGAATCCGGGTGTGCAGTAGCACTTGTACGATCCCTTCTCGTTCTTGCAGATGCCATTGCCGCAGATCTTCGGATGCAGGGTGCACTCGTCCACATCGTTGCCGCAATTCCTGCCCGTCCATCCACGCGAGCACTTGCACTCGTAGTCTCCGTTGGGCAGGTCCACGCACTCGCCTCCATTCTGGCAGGGTTGGGTGGCGCACTGGTTGCACACCTTGTTCTCCGGACAGAGGCACTGATTCTGGACGCACACCATCGGTTCCTGGCAGTTCAACGGGGAGCAGTTCTCTGCCTTTTCACAACGATCTCCGGAGTAGCCCACGGAGCAGTAGCAATGGGTGCCGTTCATGGAGCAAGTGCCTCCATTTAAACACTTGCCATTGGTGGCATTGCAGTTAATGGGGGTCAAGGCCATGGCAACAGCTCCATCGCCAGTGCTCGTCTGACAGTTGTAACCTGGGATCCATAAGATACGAAATGTTAGTTATATACAATCTCAATTATCTCAATTATAATTCTTAAGTCTTAAGTATTTTTTAAAGTTGTACTATTATTACCAAATATCAACTGCTTTAATTAAGCTACTTTACAATATATTTATAGTTTTACTTTTTGTTTTACCAAATATCAACTACTTCAATTAACCTAATTTACTATATATTTACAGTTAGTTTGTCTGGGGTTGCCCTAAAAGTTTTAGTGGTTAAGTTGGTATTTATCTAGATTCCCAGATAAATTATTATACGGGAAAAAGGCACTGATAAAAATAAATTTTAAGTCGTTTAATTAAAATTGAGAATAATTAATAATACAATTATTTTAAACAGTTTGTAAATGAATGAATTTGTTGGTTTTCCTTTAAATTGCTAATGGAGCCAATAAAAACATGAGCTATAATTATTTTTTAGACTTGAAAATAATATTTATATATGGTTGTTTATCAGACAATAAAGATAATTTATATTTTTATTAAATCAACATTTATAAAAGATAAGATGGCGCAGTTTACATATAGAAAAATAAACAAGTTATTTAGGAATTGCAAATTACTTTATTTGCCCAGAAATAAATCCTTTTTTTCTAGATAGGATTAATACCAAAAGTTTATTTTTTTGCCTGTGTACAACTAATTGGGAATTCATGCAGGACTCTATAGCGCCTCTATACAAATTCAAAACAGACAACTACGAATACTTGTTACCAACTACCGTCAAACTAAAATCAAATCAAATTAAAGTCAATTAAAGTGGATCGTCATGCATACATTTA
>JAJJHY010008598.1:24336631-24360047 GCA_021224005.1 Drosophila setifemur | reverse complement strand
GGGAGAGGGAGAATATATAGGCCAAACCTGTGTATCCACTAGCACATATACAGGTATAATTGCTACTATAGCCCAGGCAGGTGCCACCATTCAAGCAGTTTTCTTGGGGACATGCATTCAGCGCGGCCGAGCGTTGTGTTGGTAGTTGCAATTGCTGTTGTTTTTGGCTAGTTGCTGTTGTTTCTCTTGTTGGCGTTCTGGTGGTTGTGGTTATTGGTTGTATCTTTGTTGTGGTTAAGGTATTTAAGCTAGCTGGGATAGGGATTGCTGTTGTTGTGGTGGTTTTTGTTGTCATTGTGGTTGTTGGCTGTTGTTGTTCTTGTTCTGGTGTCGGTGTGGTTGTTGTTGGCAGACAGTGACCAATAGGGCCTAATATTATAGCCATTCAGAGATACACCATATTGTTGTTGATATAAGATTAGGTATTAGTGTTAAGCAAATAATTCAAGCAAGTTCATATATACAATTAGTATTGGGTGGATTCGGGGATTATTAAAAAAGCAGATGCAAGCACACAAAGCGTTTCAGATCTTTAAGGTAGAACAAAATGTATCTTGAATAATAATTATATTATAATCCGCTAAGACCTTAATTAACAATAAATGCAAATAAATGAAAATCGGATGCATTCTTCATTTATCTGATCAGTAGAGATTATATAATCTTTCTAAGAAACAGAATCACGACCGAAGAAAAACACTAACTCATGTAATTTTGTAATTGGTTAAATGGGGTAAAGTGATTTTTAATAATACCATTAAATCAATTATTGATTACTGACTACTCCGTTGAGAGATCAGTGATTAATTGCATTCTTTTCTAATTATAAGATTCCTTTCTTTAATAAACTTATTCAAGGAATTTATTTATTAAATGATTTAATCTTTATTTTAAATCCGTTTGAGATACTTTTTCTTATAAACGGGTTGAAAGAATTTATTTCTGAATAATTTTGATAGCCATTTTTATGGGACTGCCGCCTTATAGTTCTGGAACGCTTTGAGGAACCCCATGATCTTGATACCCCGCCACCCCAAAAGCTTTCACCCTTTTCTCAGTGGCCACGTACTCAGTTTTAGCTCACAACGCTTGCGTTTGAGCCACTCGGGCGATATGTAGCGCTTCTTCTTTTCGCTGGCGCACAGCGTGGGATCGAAAATGTCCAGCTCGAGCGGAGTCAGCGGCTCCAAGTCGGAAGCTTTTCGTTTGCATAGTTTAAATGTATTTTTTTGGATAAGAAATTAACTTGAGGAAACCGTGACCGCAGAGCCCAAATAAAGCAAATGAAAATCCAATTTAAATACAGATTTTTTGATCGAATTTGGTTTGCAGGTGTTTGTTGAAATTATTAATTGGAAATTAAATTAAAGTTGGCAAATTGAAATTATATAAAATGTAAATTTAAGGTATTTTTTAGATAAGTTATGAGTATTTAATATTTTTTGATATATACAGTTTATATTTTTGAAATACTTTCCAATTCAAATCAAATTCGAACAAACGAAAAACCCAATGAACATGCAGAATGAACTGGATACCCTCAACCCAAGGATTACTTAAAAGGAAACTCACCCGATGAGCCTGGCTTACACACGCACTTGCCGCCGACGCACTCCGAGTCGATGGGACAGATCTGGGCGCAGCTGGGTCCGAGTTGGCACAGCTCCCCGCTGTATTCCACCGGACAGATGCACTGAAAGCCGATGACCTTGTCCACACAGGATCCACCATTGAGGCACTGCTGGGTCTGGCAGGTCATGGGACGGTCGCAGATCTCGCCACCCCATCCGTCCAGGCACTGGCAGGTGTACCAGCCGTAGGTGTCGAAGCATCGGCCACCATTCAGGCACGGATTCTTGTCGCACTCGTTGACGTTCGTCTGGCAGAAGGCCCCCATGTATCCGGTGCCGGAGCAATCGCAGCTGAACCCGTTGATCCGGTCGATGCAGCTTCCGTTGTTCTGGCAGGGCTGCGAGGCACACTCATCGGTGTCCACCTCGCACCTGGAACCCGCATATCCCTTGGGGCACTCGCAGGCAATCGTTCCCCCGAGGACCACGCAAGCTCCGTTGTTCAGGCAGGGATTGGTCTGGCACATCGGATGGATGTTCACCTCCGTTTCGCAGTGCTGACCACTGTGCGTGGCATCGCAGAAGCACTGGTAGTCCCCTCGAGAGTTCTCCAGACAGGATCCCCCGTTCGCACAGGGATTCTTGCCACACGGCGATCCATTGTCCTTCTGGCAATTCTTTCCAGAATAGCGAGCCGTGCACCTGCACTCGTACCCTTCGGGACTGGAGGAGCAGGTTCCATGGCCCATGCAGGGGTCATTCAGACAGTAGTTGTCCGGTAGGCGGGTGAAGAGATCATGATCGCTGCAGGGACCAGGGGTCAGTGGACAAACTCCAAAGACCACATTCTGTACGGTCGAGTTGTTCACAAATTGCAGGCCGGGTCCGTCGAGAAGGCAGCCGGAGAAGGAGTTGCCCAAAATCAAGATGGCATCCTTGTAGCCAATGTCCTGGTTCGTCAAGAACTGACTGTTGTACGTGGAATTGGCTGGGGAAACAAATTAAATTAAATTTTGTATTTAACTAGAAATAATTTATAAAACATGAATATGTTTGTTTTATTTAATCCAACATTATTGTAATTTGTTTTGTGTTTTGATAAAATTATAATAATTGAATGTTTATCAAAAGCTGTTGATTTTATTATGAGTTAAAAACATTTTATAAAATGTTATAACATTTTCAACTTTGTATACTTTCAAGTCGAATTTCTGTGTTTTAATGAATGTTTAAGTTATTCTTTTATACTTTTTCTGTGGTTCTAAGAGACAACTTAATCTGTATTTTCTGGCTAAAATTGGCATTTAAGTTTTAACAAAATGTGTAGTCAATAAACATTTGCCATTCTAAATTTGCATTTAACTATCTTTCTTTATCTACAAACGAATTAATTTTTGTTGGTAGTCATTAAGACTCCAAACATGGTTTTCGAAAATTCACTGGTATTTACATCTTTAATTTATTTCATTCAAACTGCCTTTTTCTAATGGCCTAAATTGTATGTATTTTCCAGGCATTCTTTCCTAACGATCGATCGCTTTAACGATGAGTTTGTCGTTCCTTTCTTTTTTTTCCTCATCGTCCCATTTAACCGGCACAATTGCATTACTTAACCCTCGTGATGTGATTTACTTCTATTTGCCTTGCAACATTTCACGTTTGTTTTGGCGGACAGACGGAGACGGAGACGGACACGACCCAATTGAGTGGGGGAACCCAATGGGAATCCAATTTGGGGCTGGATTATCACTCACCAAATATGCTTGCCGCACGATCCACGTGCAGGTAGAGATTGCCGTACTCGTACTTGAACTGGAGCGTATGCCAGCGGTTGTCCAGCAGTTGGTAGGGCAATTTGACATCCAGCCGATTGTTGGGCCCGTGGACAGCCGGTCCCGCCAGTGAGATTTGCAGAAAGTCGTTGAGCACTGAGATTACGATTGAGTTTTTGTTGTACTGCTGGGCGAGGATCTCGCCGCCGCGGCACGAGCGGAAACTAATCGCCGAATGGTCCCAAATGGGCATCGGCGTGGTCAGGCGGAGGTAAGTGGAGCCATTAAAGTATGCCTCCTTGGTCGGCACCTCCACCGAGGCGACATCTGCAAGAGAAGATCAAGATTGCAAGGGTCAGTTGGATCCAAGAATACACTCAGAAATTAAGTTAACCAAAAGGTTTACGTTTAAACATTTTAGAAAAATTTTATAGTTTTTCAATGTTATAAATATAAATTATCGAGGAAGTCATGTTTTATGGAAGAATAAATTAATTCTGAACAACTTCCATTTATAGTTCTGAACTTGTTCTATCATTCATATTCCATACACGTACAGAAAATATAACTCAAATAAAACAATTATTGGATGGTACAAACTATAAAATTAACAACACTTGATTATCATAAATAACTCCCAAACTAAAACTAGGGAATTTATTACACAGTTTAAAATTCATTAAATAGTTTCTTTAAGAATTAAATTTCCAAGACTTCAAGATTATGATCAAATAGAAATAATTCCAATTCCCATCTTTAATTTACAGTATCTTTTGCATTTGTAGTGCAATTGCCTGATGGGTGAAGTGAGTGAAATAAAAGCATGACAAGGCCAGGTCGGTTCAGGCCAAGTCGGGCTCTCATTTAACTAATCGCATTTCATTCGCATTTGGCCAACGCATTTGTAACCGTAGACTTCCTCATTTCGCGTATTTGGCACATTGCGAGCGGCCAAATGGGTTTACTTTGGCTTACATTTTCCCAGTGCTGTTGATTTCAGCATTCAGCATTTTCCCCTGAACACTCGCTGCTTTGTCCATTGCTCTCTCGGTGGCTAAGAAAGTGTTTTGTCTTTCGAGTAGCATTGACCAAATTAGACGAGTTGCCATGGCCTGGCACATGCCACTTAAATGGTAATCAGTTAAAGGCCCCCCCCCATTCCAACTTTCATTTGCGCTGATCACCAAAGCGCAGAATCAAATCCCGCAGCTCCGCCAGCTCAAAAAAAAAAAAAAAAATCCAGCAAAAGTAGAAAAAGCCGCAGAGGCAGACAAGAAGACTCCTCCATAACTGACTCCAAGTGGGTTTCTCAGCGTTTTCAAATAAAAACGAAAAATAAACCAAACGAAATTAACAAGCTTTCTTGGATTGAGTGCACAAGGCGTAAAAATGAGCAAAAACGCCAACCATATATATGTTGTTACCATATGTGCCTAAAACTAAACCGACTTGCATGATCATAAGCTGGTTTCCATCAATACAACAAAACTGCAAAAAATATTACAAACATTTGGAAACGGAAAGAAAGCACGGCACAGGAAAAAGTTATTATCAAAAGGAAATTGAAACAAAAGGCAGGGAAACCTTTTTGTTACTTTGATGGTTAAAATGTAAACTTATGAGTATAGTAATTCATTCATAGTAATAGCGCAGTAAATCCGATTGTTAGAGATCTAGTAATCTATGTACATATTTTAAACAGAAAAATAATATTCAAGATAATAACTCTTCTATTTTATTAGCAACAATTCGACAATATATTCCGCATAATATTAGACATTTAAAATGAAAAGAAATCTAACAATTGCTGTCTAATAATTTTCATAACATAACAAAAAAATCTTTACTGTGCTCTGTCATTTTTTAAAGACTCCATGTAGTTAAAGTTAAGATTTACTGCCAAAAATGTAGCCTGCGTCTTGTTGCTTTTTCGCGCCAATAAAGGTAACACATGTGTCGGTATTTTTTTGCACTTCTCCACTATAATGAAGAGATAATTTTAGCACCTTCTGAGTGACTGAGGTGAACCCGTTTGTGCCCTTTGGGCTGCCCTGACCCATGGCTGCTACGAGCTTAGAAAGCGCCCGCGAGACCTCGACGGAACCTGAACGATGTTAAAACCCAAGAACTAGAAAAAACAATACAAAAAAAAAAAACACCACAAAGTACAATACTTTATGAGGCCATCGATTTTGCAGCCCCCTAACGCGGCGGCGTCTTCGCAAACATTTTATTTCGCATTTAAAGGCGATTTGCTATTTGCATTGACAGTTTTGTTTTGTTTTGTTTTGTTGTCTCTCGGGGCTAATGTGTGCCAGGTGAGAAGGGGTGTGTGGTCAGTCAGGTGGACCCAAGGTGTACTTGGACGAGCAAGTTAGTAAGCTGGCAGTAAAGTAGCTCATAATTATATTATGCTCACGTACGAAACTATGCAGAAAAATATTCAAAAGTTAAACGGCGAAAATGCCATTTAAAAATTATGTGTGTACGGACCCGACGAACCCAAACTCAGACGCTGAATTATGGATTTTGCCTGCTCGTTTTGTATAATAATAATCTTAGCATTGGGTTTTGTACTCTTGGCCGTAAACAAACGGAACGGAAATTTCATAATCGTAACCAAAAGCAAGAATTCTATTTTTTTATTTACTCGCTTTTTATTTACTTTTTGCGTGGTTTACGGACAACCGCCGTTGGTTTGTATTCGTGTTTTTTTGTTTTTATTTACTTGAGTCATGAATGACTCGATTCGCGGCTCCAAACTGGAACTCAAAAGTTGTACTCCGGAGAGCTGGCGAATTCTATTTAGCGGTTCCATAAAAAGAAACAGTTTAATAGTGTTTTTCGTCTTTCGTCTTTTGTCAAGAGAACAGCGTTCAGCTTCAAAATACTTCTTAAGCTTTTAATGATGTCTCGCTCGAAGTTTTTGAGAGTTTCGGGGACAAAGATGGTTTTGTGCCGGTTCTTAAACAGAGGCGTGGCAAATTGCCAGAACTTAAGAAACTTCGGTATGGTACTATTGTGACAGCTCAAAGATTCTGAGATACTCTTCAACAATTAAGGACTTATGGAAATTTCTTTTGTACCCGCAGATTGCCAATCAGAAAGCCCATTCATTATGTTTTTAAAAATGATAAATTATTCTTCAGTTGAGCGTGAACCATTTGGAAATTAATGGACTTTTATTTTGTACTTTCACTAATATTTTCCAACGAAATATTTAGTTAACAGATTTTAATAAGTTTTAAAAATTTCTGCTTTCTTGAGTTTTTTAACTCAAACCCAACTAAAGAAAAATAATTTGAAATAAACAGATTGTATTAGTACAGAAATTGTAAACAATTAAGGCAAGGAATTAATTCCATTTTGTATTCAAGAAAATTGGGTTTATGAAAACGTTTATCATTTTTAATTCCTTACAAACAAAGTTTTCTCTGCAAGTTATGGCCCACAACATCTTGGGGATTATTCGCAATTGTTGTTTGTTACCAAATTGAAATTCATAAAATTTGTAAACAGTTTTTTATCCCCCATACTTAAGCGAATCTTCCAATTTAAAAGAGAAAACGCTTGAGATCTTCAATCTATAGCCGAGATAATTACTCATTTTAAGCTCTCCCATTTCAGATTTCCCATGTAAGAAAAAGGAAAAACACTGTTTATGCTAAATGCAATGCAAAACAAGAAAGGAAGGCTAGCTTCGGTACCCGAAGCTTAGAATACCCTTGCAAACCAGTTGTTTTCAAACCGTTCGATCTCTTGTATGGCAGCTGTAGGATATAGTAATCCTATTTTTAAGCTTTTAATTTTCTTAAACAGCTTTAATGTCTATGGAAACTGTATTTCTCAAGAATGAATTAATTGTCTTGAAAAACTCCAGAGTTATGTTCAATGGCCCATTTTCTCCCATCGTTCCTATGGCAGCTATAGGATATAGTAGTCCGATTTTAATGAAACTTACAGGATATGTTAAAATTGCTATTAAATAGAGTTTTCCAAGAAATAGATAAATTATCTTTAAAAATGGCGAATTTATTACCCCTTTTCCCAATCGTTCCTATGGCAGCTATGTCATGTAGTGTTCCGATTCCGGCCGTTCCGACTTATATACTACCTGCAACAGATTGAAGGGTCGATGCAAAGTTTCAGCCCGATAGCTCAAAAACTGAGAGACTAGTTTACATAGCAACAGACAGACGGACAGACAGACGGACAGACAGACGGACATGGCTAGATCGACTCGGCTGGTGATACTGATCAAGAATATATATACTTTATAGGGTCGGAAATGTCTCCTTCATTGCGTTGCAAACTTCTGGTCAAAATTATAATACCCTCTGCAAGGGTATAAATACACGCAAAACTTTCAAAGGAGGAAGCAGCAACTGCATATACAACAACCGCAGATTCCTGACACGCCCACACACTCATGTTAAGTTGGCTAAAAAGCCAGCGGGCGAGGGGGGACCCAGTTAACAAAAAATTTGCAACACTTGCCTGCAGTCGAAATGCAACATAAGTAGATGTATGCAAATTAGCTCAGCTTGCTTCGCTTTGCTTTTCCCTCTGGCTTTGTGATTGTTTTTTTTATATATTTTTTTCCACTGCATTCTGTTGGTATGACTAATCAGAGCCAGCATATGCAAAACAGCACCGAGTACAATGCAAAAGCGAGAAGTGCCCACCAACACCTGGGGCCAAAATAATGGAATTGCACGGAAAAAATTAATTTTAAGTTAAATACTCATTGTTGCCATTAATGACAATAAAATTCTATATTATCGTTCTCGTGATAAATATTTTACGGAATATTTTTAATATGTTTTTCAGCTCTGTAATTTATATTAAGGCACTCACTTAGTGTTCACCTGTTGGCTGCCATAAAAATACGAATTAACTTCTTTCTCAACTATGTCATTAAAATAAGAATTTTAGTGGAAAAGGTAATTATATTTTAAGTAAAATATAGAAAAATCAATGAGCAATAAATCTTTAGAAAGATATTTATTGTTAGGTATCCACTAAAACTAAATCTTTATGATTTTGTTAGCTAATTAAAACGTAATTTTTTTTCCATACGAACAAGTTAAAGGTTGAATGTAATAAATGATGGTTATAAATATTGTAGCTTGTCGTTTTAGAAATTACAATCTGTTGTTTTAGACAGCTTTCCTATAAATAGTAATTCAACATTTTTTAAAGCTGTTGCGGTTGTTGTAGGCCTGCTGCACTTGCACTTAGTATCCACCCTAATAGGACAAGGATCCAACCCTTATTCCAAGTAGAGAGTCCAGTGTTTGGACACAAAACAAAAGCAGACACCCATTTAACACGTTGCTAACTGGGCTAACTTGTCCGGTTGCCCAGGATTGTTTCTATGTTTTAACACGGAATATATATTTTTATATATAAAAATAAAAAAAAGTTTGCAATATTAATATCATTCTTTATACAACAAAAATAAGTAATCAAATGGTATATATTTCGCTATAATTATTTTTTAAGTAACATTTAATCTGTTGCATGCAGCAATTTTGGTGTTTAAATCAATTAAAAATATCCTACAAATAAAATATAATTAGTTAATTAATTTTTTTTGCTGTGCACTCATTCTGCCTCTTGTTGCGAACAACTCTATGCTTTTGGTCATACTTCAATTGTTTTTCCTTAATGTGTGTGTGTTTATATTCGTATCTGTGTTGCCTCACTTGCCAACCCACACAAAAGTTGTATATTGTTGTTGCCTTTAATTTTTGCTCTAAATACTTTTTACTTTTTCGCTGCTTTTGTGTAACAAACCGCCTACGAAAAAAGTTTCATTTTGCACTCGATTGTTTTGTTGTTTTTGCCTTTTTGCTTATCGGATGTTCAGAAGTTGCATAAATTATTTTTGACCGATTTTACTTTTTCCGTTTCTGTATTTAATTTGTTGGCTCCACCGCCAACAACAAAAGCACGATCAATATTTCGTTTTGTCTAATTAAATTCGAAATTTTTTAATTGCACTTTAATTGTTATATTTTCGTTTTCAGTTTTCGGTCTCCGTTCGTTTTTCTCTATTCATGGAAAAGTGAAAACTTGTCGTGATTAAATTATAATTATAGTTTATAAATAATACGATTATCGAAGGGGTTTAATTGCAAGCGATGTTCATTGAACACGTGTAGAGAGCGAGATATATGATATTCGTTAATGATTGTAAGGAAAGATTTCTAGTAATTGTTGAAAAGTTTTCAATGGGTAATATTTATTGTTATTGTTATTTTCATGTTTATTATCTTAGGTTAGTTTGACTTTATTCAACAGCCGGGAAATGCCAAGAAGGTAATAGATCTAAACTGATTTTTGATATATTTATGTATGAGTAGATGAGTTCCTTAATAATTATTTAATTTTATGTGTTGTAGTACAAATTTATTGTATTTGACTGCATTTTGAATGGAAGTTGTCTCAGAAGTCTCAATTAGAAATATTAATAGACATATCTTGTTCTTCAGCTAAGCAGGTTCTATACAAATTGTTTGAGTAAATGCCATATATTTTTTCTTAACACTTCTTCTTTGTTGCGTTCCCTGAAAAGCAATGGGTTTCTTCCCAAGATTAGCTAGTTCCCATGACCATCCCTCTATTCCATAAACACCTTGAGGTCTTTCATGTCTGGCTGCACTTTAGACCCAAAAGAATACTTAGCTTTGAGCGATCATTTGTGCCAACACCTCGTTGAGCCAGAAGAAAGAACGAGACGATTCGAAACGAAACGAAACTGAGATGCGAATGGATTCCCACACTAATTTCCGCTTTGGTTTCCAAGAAATGTGGTTAGGAAATATTTTTAAATATTTAAATAAAACCGCTTCTGTTATACAATAAGCTAACAATACATTCAAGCGGTCAGAAGCTAATTAGTTTTGATAAATAAACTTTTCTCATGAAAGCTGCTGCAAAAAAAACCTCGCACCCACTAATAAATTCGAGTGTGTCAACATTCAGTGGTTACTCTCGTCTAATTGTGCACACAGAGAAAATAGATGGCAATACAATTAAATTGGCACGTACTCTATATAAGCAATTGCAATTTTATCAGAGGATATGAAATGGTGATGTATTTTCATGGGTAATGCGTAATTTGTCATTAGAGAACTGATGGATAAGGAAATATTTGTTCTTTGTTTGAATTTTTATTATTTTTTGATAATTAATGATTAATAAACTATCATTGAATGGGCCTACAAAAGTAAGTAACATTAATATTAAATCAGGGATATTTCAAATGATATATATATATAATTTTATTCAAATTCTTTCTATCTTTACTTAAGATAGCATGACTTACAATGAGTTTAACTTCACTGAACTCATTCCATATTATAGTTTAATATGTTAACTATTATTCTGGGTGTGATAAACCTTTAAAGTTTATTCTTTAATCTTCTCTTTCTGGGAACAGCTACGATCATCAAAGGCAAGAAGACTCCCCAAAAAAATGAATGCTTAGAATTGGGCACACTCAAAAATAGAGCCGAAGAAGACTCTCTCCCCCGCTCTTTGGCGCCGTTGATTTTTTTGTTTGTCGCTTCTGCGCAGGCGCGCCTGGGAACCAGTTTGTGGCAGTCACTGTGTTGATGTGCTCCGCAGGTTTGTGTGTGTGTTGCCAACAACAATCGGCCCTTGTACATTCTGGGGGCTTGGAAAAAGGGGCTGCCAGACTCGTTCACGTTCACAAACTGGCACAAAGCAATGAACTGTTGAATAAAACAGAACCGAAAACACGCCTGAGAATCTTTTCCGGTGCGTCCCCAGAGAGCACCACCATCAGAAAACCATCAGAGCCTACCGAACCCACCAAAGAACCTCCAGAACCCACAATCTGAGCAAACACAGACGGTGCAGCTGAAGCCTGTAGCAACCTGTGGGCGTTGCACCTTGGAAAGGTTTTCAAAATAAATTAAGTGCCCTGAGAAATTGTAGCATCATTCTCTATATATTAAATGCGGAAATTACAAATTTAAAAAAAAAAGCCTACAATAATTATGCAGGAAATGATTTTACTATTTTGGTAAAGCTTTGAACAGGTGCTTGATTTCGGTTGGCTTAAATTGGTAACTATAACTATTGGATCTCTTAAAATAGAAGAACACATTTTGTTTGCCAGTTTATGTTTAGTAATTGTCACCAAAAAACCTGTTAACA
Source organism: Drosophila setifemur (assembly GCA_021224005.1). Classification (NCBI taxonomy): domain Eukaryota; kingdom Metazoa; phylum Arthropoda; class Insecta; order Diptera; family Drosophilidae; genus Drosophila; species Drosophila setifemur. Next base: position 24,348,514 of record JAJJHY010008598.1, on the reverse strand, counting down.
AAACCCACGCATTCCGATTCCAATAATTGGATTCCAAACCCAAATGTCCCTCAATTTCCCCCATGCAATTACCAAAAACAATTTCGGCCAACTTCAGTGCGTTAGAGCCCATTGTATCGCTGTCGGTGTGAGTCAATGCTAACAATGGAATTTGTTGTTGCTGGCCGCGGTGCTGCGTATGCAAATAGCAGCAGATAAAAGCCAACTACGTGATCGCTGCGATAAAGACAATCCGACAGATAGCATTGAACAACGCCCACAAATTTTAGACATTTGTTTGCATGGAAATTTATAAAATAAAAGTAAGTAAAAGCGAAAGCCGAGACGCCTTTTATGTTTTAGTTGTTGTTGTTGTTGTATCTGTTTATGCTTTTTTCTCCCTGATTTTCTCATATTTGCGGTTTTTGCGGTGGTAAGTTCCCAAGGTGGCTCTCGCTAATCGATGCAACCACTGAAAACGTGCAACGTTGCAACCAGAAACAAGAAGGAATTATATAGTTTCCAGACTACATCATACCCGGGAATGTAAGATAAGCATGTACAAATATTCCCTTCTTAATCAAACGATCTTGTTAAAAGTTGGTAACTACTTAGGAAATGAAACTAAAAATAGTTTTTAAAACGCTTAAAATAAACTATTCTTGGACTCAGAGGGTAGAACATCGTATATTCTACTTTCCAAACTGATCGATTAATTAATGCTGGTTTACTATTAACCTCTTATTATTGTTCTAAGCTGAACTACTTTTTGCTACATAATGGTTTAACTTTTACAAAGCTTTTTTTGAATTAAAGAATATCGAATTTATTGCATATAAATCCAACAATATCAAGTCGTTAATATTCCCTATTATGCATTACTTGACCAAGAATACAATATACTCCCGCCATCAACGAAACCCGGGTATGGAAAGAACCTCCAACCTTTAGGCAGAGGGGAAAATCAGATCTCTTTTTTTTTAGTTTCAATGCGGCTATTTTTATAGAGCCTGGCTAACGACTTGCACTAATGGCCAGCGTCAGGCAATGGTCGCGGCCGGCTGCGTAGGCCCAACGAATGCGGACCACGAACCACCGACCAGGGAAAACGGCCCACTGCCGTCATGTCACGGCCGATTGCACTTTAACACTTGACCAGGCCAAAACACCGGACACCGCGCGGCCAAAGCAGCAGAACCAAAGCGGGTGTGTCCATTCCGTCCCGTCCCTTACACACAATTCCCTTACGTCCCATTCCCTACTCTCCATTTCCATTTATAATTCCACTAACCCGCGGGGTCACGTGTTCGAATCGTTAACGCACTGCAGGTAGTTTGCTTAATTTCCAACCACTTTTTACCTGCGCCGCGATTTTTCCCGAGAAAATGATGGATTATATCTCTGTTAAGGGCGGAAATTCAAAGGAAAAGTAGACACAAACCACTCTCCAAGTTGAGATGACGCTGATGATCGTCACTGACGGTCCCGGGATTTTATGATGGATGCTGGCTGTTGCCACGAAACCAGTTGCTGTGGTGCATTTGAGGGCTTTCCCAACGCGGAAAACCGCTCTCCCTTCACTTCTGTTTTCCATTAGTGTTTTCACTCTATCAAACTATTTGGAAAATTTCCCGTGTTCTTTGATAATAAAATATTCCATTTAAATGGAATTATAGATTATTCGATTGATCACGTATATGTATATATATTTTAAAATGTTACATTTTATTTGATTAATTTAATCAACATTTTCTTAATATTTGTTTTCATCAAATGCAGTTCAATATAGTTTAAAGATAATGTCGAAAATGTTATTACGAGTAAGGAAAGTAAAAATAACTCTGATTTGGCTTTTTATGAGTATTTAAATATTTTGTTAACTAGGAAAACATTCATAAAATAGGAGACAGAAATATATGTTAAAATATTCCACCATAAAGAAGATGAAGTTGCATTCTGTAGCTGGAAAATATCTGCCTCTATTTAATTTTCCGCCCCACATTGTGAGTTTTCCTTATCAAGCTATCAATGGAATTGCGGTAATGCTGACGTTACGCCGGCCCGCTTTTGCAATTTGTAGGCACTTCACTTTCCGGCCAAAAGATAAGATTGGCGGGTAACAACAGTTGGATGGGTTGGTTGGCCGGTTGGAGGAGGGTTGGTATTGTAAATAAATAAAGCCCAATTTTGAGGTCGTTTTTGCACAATCCAGTGAAAAAAGGGGGCAGGCAGTAACCACATTGCGACTCGGACAACATGTAACTGATAATTACACATAATGAGTCAGCAAGAGTTGTGAATCGATTGTTGTGATCATTATGCGAGCAATCAAATTCAAATTGCAATCAGGCGGATATCGTTGGAAATACATGCTTTGAAAATGCAATAACAAAACGAACATATACTATAATTTTGTCAATTATAATATTGATTTTTGGAATAGTATATTAAATAAATGCAAAATTATTGACAGTATTAACCAATTTATCCCGTGTGCTCCTTGATTTATTTTGATTAATTACCTACAGTACAAACTAGCAAATATATAAATACTAACGTGATCGCATCTAATACATTTCAAGATTAGTTCCTTGGCATTTCATTTGTTTGAATGATAAGAAGGAACACATAAGCCATCAAAAATTTAAAAAGAGCGTATAATTAACACAATCGGACTTCAGGTATGCCACTCCTATGAGTCACTTCTTGAAGGAAAACTCGTTGAACGGGTTTATGGAACACCCGAAATCTATGGAAATTCCTTTCCCCTAAACATGACTTTTCCTTTGGCCACATCCCAGATACTCAAACACACACTTGTAATCCCAATCTGTGACCTGTTGCTCTTGTTTTGGATTAGGAGCTTTTGTTAACATCAGCAAATGTTCACATCGAGGAATGCATGTGGCTCAGCAAATTACCGAAACACAGTGGAAGTTCTATAAAACGAACCAGTCGAAAGTTAAATTTGATTTTTCTTTTGCCCTATATTTTCGTATTAATAATGATTGATAACCATTAAATGTTTAATAAGTTTTGTAACCTTTCCAATTCCTGTATGGTTTTTAAAAAAGTGTTCTTTAATTGTGGGAATTTTAAAATTTAATTTAATTTAAGTTTTGGTTTTGATGACTATACTTGAAGCGATTTTATATGTTATTATTTTAATAATTCTAAAATCTATTCAATTTCACTCCAAAAAGTTCTCTTTAATTAAAAAAGAGATTTCTTAGAATTGCATTTGATTCGTTTGAATCTATTAACCATTTTTTAAGTATTTAAGTATTATTTCTTTCTACATTTTCTCTTAGTCTGATTTTAATTTTATTATTCATATTTTTTGAAGCATTTGTAGAGTTTTGACTGTATTGAGAACGCTCCAACGGTGTCATGTAAACAAGATGTCTCGCTCTGACGCAGGAGAACACCGCCCTCTCTCCCCCTCCCCGCCTGTCTCCTAGTTCCTCTCTCTCTCTCTCTCTCTCGTTTATCTCTCCCTGTCCCGGTGTCCCTGACAATTGTTGAGTGGAGTGTCCTCTCCATGTGTGTGTCTCTCTCTCTCTCACCTGTTGCTAAATAAATTAGTATGAAGAGCGGTATCCATTGAGGCGCTGAAATGGCGCGCTTGAGCAAATGCGACGTTGTCGTAATTTGAGCTGCGCTTTTCGTGCGGTCTCGACTTCGCGTTGTCGTTGTTGTTGTGGTTGTTGCTGTTGTTCTCCGCATGTGCTGTGGTTGTTGCTGTTGTTGTTGTTGTTGTGTTGCTGACGCATTCGCGATCACAGCCATGATCGTTGATTAATTGTTGTTGGCCAAGTTCGTATTGGAAAAAGGGTTTCGTTTCGTTTCGTTACGTTTGCTTTTATTTTCTTTCTTGTTTAGAGGATACTCATTGAGCTTGATGTTGTTTATTGCATTCTCCTTTCTCTCCCTCTCTCTCTCTCTCTCTGTCACACACGCACACAGGCTTAGAACGGGTTTTGGTTTTTCTACTAATTTATTTGTTGTATTCGTTCCGTTTGCGCTAGTTACTATTTGCACACTTTCGCACGCGACACTTTCTAGCCTGAATTTGAATATTGGGAGCCAACACTACGCCAATTTCTCAGGCCATTTTATTTTTCAGGCCAGAACAACTCCAACGAGCGAGTTGGCTTAAATGCGCTGGTATTGGTGCGGCTTTGTTGTTGCTGCTGCTGCTGCCCTTTTGAACTGCAAGCAGTTCTCTCTCACACACACACGCACACACACTGTCACGAGCGCATTGGCCAACACCAACGCGTTAACAACAAAAAAAGGTTTCCGCGGTTTCAAACGACAGCGAAAAAGGGTTGTTAAATTGAATAATCAACAAACGATTTGAATTATTTTCGGCAATACTTTTCGAAAAATATTTTAAGAATCCATATTTTTGTTGTTATTTGTTTATTTTCTATTTTAAAGAGCAGCTCCGAGAGTCCGACTGCACGCGCGATCTCAACCGTCGACGATTCGAGTTAGCAGACGAATTAGGGCTGGAGAGCCATCGGTGGCTCTATCGATACCTTCGATTGCTTTTGGTGTTGCTTAGCAATCGATGAGTTGCTTACAATCGAACTATCGATAGCGAGGATAATTCAAAATGTTATCAATGCAATGGATTATTTTGTACTCGTTTTCGATGCACCATAAAAGTAGGATATTATTTCGAATGTAACCAGGTGCTATTTAGTTCCGATTCATGGTCCTTACGCCAAAACTCGAGTACGGATCCGTAGTTGGAGAATAACAATCGACACAACCGTTCGCTTCGGACGGTTCGTTTGAAATGAAATTCGAGAATGCAGTGCATCCGAAATCAACTTCAACTGAATCACTTTCAAAGCAATGCAGTGGAATGGGTAGTAAAAGTATCTTCTCAGAAAATTTTGCTCTCACACTGTTTACTCTTTAGATTATATCAATAAAATGAGCTTAATTTCAGTTAGTTTAGTTCAGAGAAAATGTTTAAATAAATAAAATACATAAAGAGATGTTGAAAAATGTAAATTTAAATATATTTTATATATTATTTTTTATCAATGGTTCATTGATCCATTAGGAGGGTTTCTTAAGTAAAACAATAATAACCTTATCCCTGATGATTCTTCGAAGCAAAAAATAAATATAATATATTATTTATTAACTAACATTTATACAATAATTGATATTCTTGTTTCTACTTTTTTTCGAATAAAAACAGTTTGGGTTCTAGGTTGTAGCTAAGAATTCTGGGTTAAGTTTACATTTAGTTTAAATTCGTGACTCTGTTTGACTCTGTTAAGGTTTGAGGTCCACCCTAAGTTACTAGCAAGTACAATGTTAACAATGGAAACTTCTATGTAAAAATGCCCATAAGCTTACATGTATAAATACAAGCTTACAGTAAAAGTAAAGTATCTATAAATTAAAAATTTTTCAGCGGCTACCGTATATACATATATTGTTAATTCTTGATCTAAAGCAGTTTGGAGAATTCAATTTAATTTGAATTGGATTTAAATATATTCATACAAATCAAATTGAGGGCATATATAAATAAATTGTTTTGAATTAGTTATAAGTTAATTAAACAATTAGTATTAAATAATTGTTGTCCAAAAATAATGTTCTTAAAGATATGTAAGTTTCTTCTAATATTGATTACATTTTTTCCAATTGAACATTTAATAGTTTAAAGTGTAATTTCTGCCTGATCAGCCACAACATACCACTAACTTTGTGTATTGCAGCACTGCAAAAAAATGATTTAAGTAGAAAAATATGTTACAAGAACCTCATTTAGATTGGCCAACATTCCGGCATTCTGGCACAATTACGAATTGACCGATTAAAGACTGCATAAATCTGGCCATAAATCACGAAGCACGCGGATATGCAAGTGTGTTTACATTATGCAAATTAAATCGCCTACAAAGCGCCGTCTTATCGCTTTTGAAAAATACCCAACATAAACAGCAGCAAAGCCGACAACGAGTCGCCAATTTTTGGAGGTCTAGGTGAGACTATATAATGTCGGTAGACCCGGCTTCGAAATCACAGCAAAGGAGGGAACTTTACAAAATGGAAAACTTCCACAGCAAAGCTCGGGTTTGCCTGCTCGTAGTAGTTCTTGGGCTTTCCCTGGGACATTCCATGCCCCTGGAGGATGTGGACTCCGAGGAGATGTTTGATCTGACCGATTTGGGTGATACCATATTTGGCAATCCGGATATGGAGACCACTGGCGCTTTGGTTGAAGCCCTCGACGAGGAGTCCTCGCAGAACCCCGAGGAACTGGGCACCTACCACGAGGGAGATATTCTAATTCCTTTGAGTTACCGGGAGGCACGATCGAATGGAACCCGGAATGGTATCCTTGCCTTAAGTTCCCGCTGGCCGGGCGGCGTCGTTCCCTACGAGATCAAAGGTCCCTTCACCACCCAGGAGATGGGCAACATTAATCATGCTTTTAAGGTACGTTGTGGGACATATTTTATGTTCTATATTTTGCTTCTTTAAATGGAAACTTTCCTTAAAAATATTTCAGTTTTAATTTCTCTTTTTTGAATTTTGTGAAAGAAACTTTTTGAAGATTAATTCCTAGATATAAAAACATCCTTTTTAGGCTTTAGAATTTTATTTAAAAAAATTAAATTAAATTTTTTTCAGTTTTTTGAAACAATGATAAATTTTGATATAATAAATGTAATTTCTTGCTACTATTATTCATTTTGTAATTGCTGAATTTGAATTATTTCCATTTATTAGGAATACCATGGCAGGACCTGTGTTCGCTTCAAGCCCCGAACCACAGAGAAGGATTATATCTCGATTGGGAGCAGCAAGTCCGGCTGCTGGAGCAGCATCGGTCGCTTGGGTGGCCGCCAGGAGGTGAATCTGCAATCCCCCAACTGTCTGCGCACCTACGGCACTCCGATCCATGAACTAATGCACGCCCTCGGATTTTTTCACGAGCAGAACCGCCACGAACGCGATTCCTATGTCCAGGTGATGAACAGCAACATCAAACCCGAAATGATGGCCAACTTCGAAAAGGCCAGCTCCAGGACGCAATCGGGCTTCGGTGTGGACTACGACTATGCCAGTGTGATGCACTACTCGCCCACCAGCTTCTCCCGGAACGGACAGCCCACTCTGAAGGCCCTGCGCTCCAGCTCCGATGCCAGTCAGATGGGTCAGCGCCGGGGCTTCTCCGCCGGAGATCTGCGAAAGATCAACGCCATGTACAAGTGCAGGATGTAGGTGAAGTCAACTGGATCCATTGCCGGCAATGAAATCATTGGACAACTTATAGCAATTTAGCCTTTGGTCAAATATCAGTATTCATGCTATTTTTTTCTAATCAGGCAACACAAATATTTATATAAATCATTTTGCAAACAATTCTAATGTTTATTTTTGAAAAACGAAAAAAAAGGAGGGGAAAATGCAAAGCTAGCTTTGGGGGAATACTCCAACCGGTGTCAAATTTCCGAAGGGAATATCGGGAATATCTTTACAAGTTTATGCTCCATGTTCTTTTTTGTTTTTGTAAACCGCAGTCTTTCAGATTGGACATATCAGGCATTTCTCAAGAATGTATAAGTTATATTACAAATTCTGGAAGGTCTCGAAGCTTTTTCAAATCGTTGTTATATCGACTCGGCAGATATTCAATAAGAGAGAGATCCCTCTTTAACACAGCTTTAAAGACCTTTAAATTAACAGAAACAATGATGAATGTTCGCCGTTTAGTTGTACAATTAATTACAAAGATTAAAGGTTCCAATGTGATTTACTGAAAAAATACATTATGTCTATGGTTACAATCTTGGATAACAAAATTAACATTCGCCTAGATGCGCCGTGTGTCTTGTGCTGCTCCGGCCTTGGAGTGCTTTAGTGGTTGAGCCAGCCTAGTGGTGCGGCAGATTCTTGTTCGTGGCAAAGAAGAAGTTGTCTTGCTTGCTGAGCTCCTTGCAGAGTGTGGAAAAGCGCCGGATGGCGTTGTAGGTGCCATTTCCACCTTCGTCGCCTGCATCTTTCGCAGAGAAACACAAAGGATTATAGTAGAAGATACTATATGCTATGTACAACAGAGTAAACAGATCCCGATCGCATGCAGTGGGGTGATTGATTAGTACTAGTCCGGTGATACGTGTTCCGTTCCGGGTTCGGGGTGTTAGTGGGGACGCGCCTTGTTGTGGAGCCTGCTGTGGGTGGCCTTACCTGGGCCCGAGAATCCGGCTCCCGAGGCATTCAGATCTAGGTTCATGTAGAGCGCCATATTCCCGGTGGATCCGTGCCGAGAGCGGTTGTTCAGGAAGTCCCGAATGTGCTGAACAATCAAATCGATGGCCACTGCAATGAAGAGAAGGCGGAGTTAGTCTTTAATAATGCAACTTTTCATTCGATTATCAAATCGTAATGCTGCACCGTCGTTAGCATTGCAACTCAACGTGGAACAATCCACTTACCTTGCTGCTCCTCCAGAGCTCCCCGATCCAAGCGGTCTAGTCTAAGCCAAGGACTTACTCTAGCTCTAGTTAGTACGGCTATCTAAGCTGGGCGGCATTTTCTGTTAACTTTAACTCTATTGTGTGTTTTTTTGTGAGTGTGCTTTACAATTTAAATTGCGGTTTGTCGGTCGGTCGATTCTGTACTTACTAAATTAAACACCGATTTATCTTAGCACCTTGCTGGGCAATTGTCTATGCATTTATATATTTGAGACAGCGTTAAAGGGTTTGTAAGTAAGGATATAGTCGGCTGGACCGACTTTTCGGATGCCCGGTACTCAGGGAATGTTTATAGTTTACGATCAAAAATATGGAATTAGAGAATAAAATAGTGTTTTCTTAGGAGTTTGGCATAGATAAGTAGTTCAAAGATAGTCACAAAAATAAGCTTACTTATTAAAATTAGAAACTTTTCTTCAAGTCAACAAAATTTAGTATCAAAATCTTATTATAACATTAGAAAATATATTTATAGGATATATTAAAAACGTAATCAATCCAGATTTAATACTTATTAAATGTGAGATAAATTTAATTTACTTTACTATGGGTTTATTTTATAAATAAAAAGAAAAATATATATAAATTATTGGTAATAAATTATTTGAAATCAAAAATATTTACTCAAAATAAAGATGTTAAGTCCATCAAACTAATTTAAGCTAAAAATTCGTAATGAACATATCTAAGTTATCCAAACAGACAAATTAGAGTCAATTACTTGAGGGGTTAACAATTGTGGAGTATCGGGCATCGTAGCATAGATACAATAGTTAGATGTGTGACATGTGTGTAATTGTGAGGAGAGTGCTTAAAAACCCTCGGAAGAAGCCCAACCTGGGCTTGGTTGTTGGTTAGACCCAGGGGTAAATATTAACTTTAACAATTCGCTATATCTTAGGGCCAGAGTTAGTCTGGGAACGCAATCGCCGGTTGGGTTAAGTTAAGGTGAACAGAAACGAGCTTACGTACACACTACCATGTATTGTAGAACATATGCAAGTAGATACAACTAGGCATAAAGATACTTTTCAATCTTAGGGCTACGTTAATCGGTTACGGTGAGAAGACCAAATGAGAAGCGATGCCGGCGCTCGTTATTAGGATTAATGCTATCTTCTACTTAGTGTGCTGCTGCACCCGGTATTTGCTTTGTCACGCTTTTTGGGTTTCGGCTTTTGGCAATTAGTTAAAGCTTGGGGCTCGGCGATGGGACGTGGAAGTTGGCCGGCCCAGAAGCGAGCTTATCTTGCGATTAGTGGTCCCGCTTCATGCTGGACGACGCTACCCTGACTGTGTTGCTGTGCTGTGCGCTGTTGGTGGCGGCGAGAATCTCCCCGATATGGTGTACAATGAGATCAATGGCAACTGCAAGAGATACAATAAAACAACAGGAACAAAACGAAAACAACCGAAGAAAATCAAAACGCAGGGGTTACGAATAACAGAGAGTAACGAGGAGAAACAAAGGTTGGAATATAATACTTATATATGTAGGTATATAGTATGTAAACATCAAGCATTTCTATGTGATAAGGGTTTGTTGTCCTCGGACGGGTTAATCGAACAAGAAACAAAAGAACCAGGGCTAAAACTATGGTTATTGGGCAACCAACTCAACGAAACACTACAAACGCTTAGAGTGTACAGTGTAGTTATGTGGCAAATAGAGTGTAAACAGAGGAAAGGTGTTGTTGTTGCAGCTGCTGCCTCACCTGTGTTGTCGGCGCCGCGCGGTATGATAACGTCAGCAAACTTTTTTGTCTGAAATGGCAAGCTATTTATTTATCCACAGCTCCAGTTTCATTTCAGGGAGGGTTCTTACCGGCGAACAGAACTCCTCGAAGGCGGGCTTCACGAAGGTCATGTACTGAGTCAGCACAGCGTCCAGATCGCGCCCGCGCTCGTTGATATCACGTGGCACTAATTATAAAAGCATAACTTTATTTTCGTATTTGTTTATATTTAGCCACAACTCACCTCTCCGAGCCAGTCTGGTGTCGGAGTCCGTGTCCACGAAGAGCTTCATGTGAAAGAGGTCGCGTATTTTGGGAAAGTAAAAGACCAGTATGCCCTCAAACAACACAACATCGGCTGGGTAGATCACAAGGATGTTTTCAAAGTCCCTGGTGAGTGTTTAAAGAGGGAATTAGTTAAAATAATAGATATTTGATACTTAATTTGTTTATAATATATAAATATAAACTCACTTCTAAACCAATTTAATCTGATGTTTCTATGTAAATGAGAGATACATTATATTTTATTCAAAATATTATAATATAATTCTTTTCAGACGGTATTTGTTTACATTTTGTTTACTATAGTATTGAATAAATATCTTTATGTAAGCCGCCAATGAGGTTTAAAGTTATAGAAGTTTTACTGCATTCAGCAGTTCTTAAGGAAGAAAATTTAAATTTAAATCATATAACTAAAATATAATGTAGATAGAATTCCCGATTAGCAGATGCAACTAAATGGCCCCAAAATTATTGTAAATATCTGCCAATACCAAAGTCTTCCTATTAGCCTGCTTCATATTAAACACACAAACAGCCCCACACAAACCCGAGTTAATCAGATAGATAGAGCACCTGACAGATACTCCCCCGAACATCCGGTCGATACTCACAGCGAGTTTGTGCGATAGTCGTAGCTGGGAATCTCCACCTTGTGCCCCTTGAGGATGTTCTGCAGCGTGTTGAACAGCAGCTCCTCGTTGAAGGCGTCCGGATGATCGAAGTTGAACAATCCCTTCTGGGCCTTGGCCTTTTCGGCGGGCGTCAGTTCGCGATAGAAGCTATCCTGGCTAATGGCCACCACCTGGCGCTGTGTGTGGTCCATCTCCGCCTGGCCCAGCTGCTCCATGATTTTCTTGCACACCGTCGACTTGCCGCTGGCGGTACCTCCGGCCACCCCAATTAGGAACGGGGACTTCACCTCGTCCCCCGTCGACAGATCGCCGTTGGGCACATGGAGTGAGTCCGCTTGCCTAAGGTCCTGCATTCTGCTTGGAATTTTGCGAGAGAATGCCTCTTTGCTTCCGCAAAACAGCTGATTGCCAGCATGCTAGTGAGACCCTTGCAGACCACGCGGAAAATGTACTCAGGAATTAGTTTGTTCAAGCAGCCCAAACGAGCAGTGCATGCAAGCTGTTTAAGGAAGCAGGTCAACGAAGCAGTTAGTTTAAGCAGTTTATAATTTCAAATATTCAAATATAAAATTTGATTTATAATTATTAGTTTTCCAACTTCAACTGAAATTCAAATGTTTTTATTATAACTACATCTTTATTTGAACAATTTTATTCATATTTTATTATATTTCAGAAATATTTTTACATCTTATTTTATTTGGTTAAACATTTAAAATTATTAACATC
>JAJJHY010008598.1:24314732-24324768 GCA_021224005.1 Drosophila setifemur | reverse complement strand
GGGGGAAAAGGGGAGCGGGGGAGCAGGGGAGGAGAAGAGATCGAGGATTCGGGCAGTCGGCAGTCGGGTGCGGTTAAATGGAAAATGAAGCGTCTGCTGCTTGGGCACCCAAAAAAAAAAATAAATAAACCACACGAGCTACTGATATCTCGAGGGTTGATTAATGAGTTTGTCATCTAATTAGGGGCGTTGAAGATTGATTTTGCTATAACATATGTAATAATTTTTGATCTAATTCAATAAGCACTATTAAGCTTGGGTAAATATTTAATTTTTCAACAAAAGAAGAATACATTTTATTGGGAAAAATTACAACAATTTTTATCAACAGAATTTTACTATCATGATCAAATAAAATCCCTTGCAAAATTAACTTCAAAATATGAATTTCCTTGAACATACAAATATGTTACTTTAATTAACATTGCACATTTACAAACCAACTTAAATCCATATATTTTTATGAAATATATATATCAGAAGATATGGTGCTATATAGTATTTCCATAACTTTTCCATCTCCCTTCTCGACCGAATTGCCATAGAATCTCCGTCTGACTCAGATTGTCTCTGGGCCTGGCATCAGTTTAATTTTGCTTTTGTTTTTTTTTGCCACAGCTCTAAAATTTGTTTTTATTGTATGCAACTTGAATTTTCCTATTTTATTTTTGTTTCCATTTTTTTTTTTTGGTTGCCTCTTCTATTTTTTATCTCTTTCGATTTGTGATTCTTAATTTGTTTCTTGTGGAAAGCGTCAAAATCGTTCATTTGGTTTCGACTTTGTAGCTCCTCTGGCTATTGGTATTGGTATTTGTAGTGGTAGTGGTATTGGTATTGGTATTGCTGTTGCTTTTGTTATTGTTATTGTTGGTTGTTGTTTTTGTCTCGTGCCGTTGCCAGTTGCACGTTGCCGCCTTTTCAGAGCGCCTGTGCCTTTTGTCTCGTGTGTGTGTGCCACCGTTGGCAGCTATTATTTTTAGCCAGCCTGCGGCAAGTTCTTATTTGTTATTTTTTCTCTCTTTTTGCATCTTTTAATTTTTTCTGTTGATGTCTTTTTATTTTCCTTGTTGTTTTTTTTTGGTTTTTTTTTGTTATTTGCGTCTGTGTTTGTGTTTTCCTTTGTGTTCATCGTTTTTGAGCTTATTTCATTTTATTTTTTGCGGCTGTTGATTTGTTGCCACTGCTATTTTGCTGCTTTGGGCAAATGATTTTGTTTGATTTTCCATTTACGTTGAGTTTGTTTATTAAAATTGGCACACACTGCGTATGTGTGATATGTGTGGCCATGTTTACATTCTGAGCTTCGCTTGTGCACGAGTATTTCGGAGTTATATATATTTTGATAGGTTTTTGTGCGGTTTTGTATTACCAATCGGCTTTTGATTTGCTTGAGTTTTTGACAGGTTTCTGGCATTTGCCTTTTGGCTAATTTTTGTTTTTCTTGCTTGCTATTTTTTTTTCTTCTTTTTTCTTGGTTCTTTGTTATTGTTTCCCCCGCCTTACCATCGAGTGGAGAGTGGGCCAAAAGGCAGATGTTCCCACATTGGGGAATGCGATTTGGGTCAGGGGGACAGAAAACAATGAGGTAGGAAAATATTTTTAGAGACAAGGAAAGCCCATGAGTTTTTAATCTAATTTTAATTTCAGATTTATGTTGGCAACGGATTATATTCATTAAACGGAAACTTAATTATGAAATTCCGCTTTGGAATGTTTTTCTGGAGACAACAAAGAAAGGAATGCAATTTGCAACAGTATTTATGATAAAGATTAAATATGTTTAAGTTAATCAAACATTTAAAAAATCATTGGTATGAAATAATTGTACAAGTAATTACTAGTTTAAAGATTACTTAATATTTCATACATATTTAATGATTTAGAAACCACAACTTCCTAGTACTATAATTAGTAAGGAAAAGTTTACTATAAAATGCAAATGCCTTTAGCTATTTGAGATTAAATTAGAAATTAAATTATAGTAATTTAATCCTGTTTCCGATGAAATTTCGAACTTAAAGATTTAAAGATGTCCCTCTGTGCATTCATTGATAATGAATTCACAGCTTCTGTTTGCACATTAATTAAATTGTTTCCCCCCTTCTTTCGGAAAGAAAAACAAACAAAGTGAAGCTGTTCCCTCTTGTAACCTTTCAAAAGCAGTTGACAACTTGCTGTCGTCGAACTCATCCCTCTGGTTCACCTCGGGAGTGCTCCCTGCCACCGCATGTCTGGTGGCTTTTCAACACCTTGGACAAATAAATGTTTCAGAAGTGTTTTGAAAAGTTGCCCTGCGCTCCCCTGCGCCAGGTCCACCCACTCTTGCCTTGGCCAATCCAAGGAATGCTCTTTGTCTATTTTTATTTGGGGCGGCAACAAGAGATTGAAGTCGATTCCTATATCGCGTCTATACTCGTCTGATATATGTTGGGGGGGTATATTTACCTTTTTGATTTCATAAATCCAACAAATGTGTGGCCGACGCTGATGTTGTTTTCTGGGATGCTGCTTTGTTGAGATTGTGTTTTGAAATTGGTTGATCTGTTGGTCTGTGCACTCTGATTAAGATTTGTTGATGATTTTATTTTAATTTTCGGTTCATTAAAGTCGCGCCAAGAGTATGCAAATTGAAATTCCGGCGACGTATCAACTAATTAGTCACCCAGCCAATTTGATTTTCAATCTTTTGCTAAGATTGTTGTTGTTTCCCGAATTAAAGTTGGTTAGCTCATGCATAAATTTGGCGTATTGACACAAAACACAAAAAATTAGTTTTCAGTTTTTTGTTTTTTTTTTGTTTACTACCGATCGCTTCCTCGAAACGCTCCGGAACTTGTTTTTGGCCCGAAGTTTGAATTATTGATAAGAACTTTTTGGAGTATCTGTTTTCTGCATCGATTCGCTGGAATTTTCAGTGCAGGAAAAGCCTCGAGGAATGGTTTTTCCAAAAACGTGCAAGCCGCGTGTGTTGGTTTTGCCGTCGTATGCGTGAGGCCGGTTGCTAAAAATATCTATGAGTACGCGCCGCGCGGCGCGGCCTGTGTATCTTTAGCGTCGCGCGTATCGGCGGCTGTATCTTTAGCTATATCTGTATCTGTAGCTGTATTTGTAGCTGTATCTGTATCTGTATCCAATATCCCGACAAAAATACACGGTTGGAGAAAATGCTGCGCTGCTCGCTAACTGCGTCCGCTTGCTGCGCTTGTCCGCTGTGCACTGAAAAGATATATAGTATCTCTGGCGATCGTCAATGTCGTCCGCCGTCGAGATGTGTGTGGGGATCAGCTGAGCCACTTGGCTTTGACTCCGTTAGCCAGGCCAGCTTTCGAGGCTTATACCGACGACCAGGGGGCGCCCACACATCCCAGATACAACAGAGATCTAAAGGGGGTACGGTTCGGTTTGGTTTTGGTTTGGTTTTGGTTCTGGGTTCGGTTCGGTTCACTTGTCTGCTGCGCTGAGCGTGCGGTGCGCTATTGGAACGATCAATGAATGAAATGCCGCATTAAAAAGGCAGCGACGTATCTTACAGATACCAAGTCTCCGCTGAGCGACCAATAAACCGAGAAACCCACTGGCGCTCGCACCGCCAACACAACGTCATTGAAAGTCGCCAGAGAATCGAAGAGAAACCAGTTCTCTCTCTCTCCCCGAATCTCGCTCTCCGAATGTGTGGGTGCTTTTGCGTTGGCCGGATCGGATCGGGACGGATCGGATCGGAACGGATCGTTGTTGACTGTATCTCAGTTGGTCTTCTCCGCGCTCTTGAGTGATTTCCAATTCAAATTTTCGATTTCGTTTCGAGTGCTTTGGGTTAGTTTCGCTCGACGGCCCCCCTGAGATTTGTTTTTTTTTTTGCTCGGCCTGCCCATCGGGTGTATGATCTAATATCGCCAGGCAGTTATTTATTTAAATTTATTGCTAATTTTATTTGCTACTCCGACGGCTGCTGCTGCTGCTGCTGCAGCAGCGGAGCAGCACCAGCGGAGCAGCAGCTTTTGACATTCATTTGTACAAGTCAAACATTGTTGCGGTGCCCACTTGAAAATGGCTGCAAATGTTATTCATCTTTGATTGAGATTGAGATGGTATCGGCGAGGAAACTTTGTGCGGGAGCTCCGTTTCCAACTGGAAACTTGAACTTTTCATTTCGCACCATAAGATGTATTTATTTACCATATTTATTTGGATTATCTTTGATTTGGCAACGAATTATGATGCATGGCAAATTAAAGTTCAAGGAATTGTACTCATTTGGAGAACGAATAGAGTCGCCATATTTCGAGTCCATTAATTGAAGTTGTTTATTATTGTTGTTCTCAATATTATTAACCATTTATTTTGCATGATTCTTATTATTAATTGGGGTGATCTATATTTATTTGGAGTTCATTTTATAAGTTAGAAACTTAGATTTCAGTTGAGATTGGAAATATTTTATAATATTGAAAATATGCCATTCATTTATTTTGGTTTATGCAATTTTAGCTTATTAGAATTTTATGCAATTTTAGCTTATTAGAATTTTACCTCCCACAATTATTTTTGATTATGAAACTGACTTTGTAAAAATTAATTCAAGCTTGCTTCTATGAATTAATTTTATTTTATTGTGTAATTTATTTTGTGTCGTTTTGATCGATTTATGTTCAGGCTTTGGGTGTGTGCATTTCTCAATTTGTGTTCGTTTCTAATTTCAAACGGCTAAGCTGATTTCAAAGTCACATTTCGTTCGTTGGCACTTGATTTTTATACCCTTGCAGAGGGTATTATAATTTTGACCAGAAGTTTGTAACGCAGTGAAGGAGACATTTCCGACCCTATAAAGTATATATATTCTTGATCAGCATCACCAGCCGAGTCGATCTAGCCATGTCCGTCTGTCTGTCCGTCTGTCCGTCTGTCCGTCTGTCTGTCTGTCGGTTGCTATGTAAACTAGTCCCTCAGTTTTAAAGCTATCAGGCTGAAACTTGGCACCGACCCTTCAATCTGTTGCAGTTAGTATATAAGTCGGAACGGCCGGAATCGGAACACTACATCACATAGCTGCCATAGGAACGATTGGGAAAAAGTGCCAAAATTTCGCCATTTTTTAAGATAATTTATTTATTTCTTGGAAAACTTTATTCAATAGCAATTTTAACATATCCTGAAAGTTTCATTAAAATCGGACTACTATATCCTATAGCTGCCATAGGAACTATGGGAAAAAATGGGTCATTAAGCATAACTCTGGTGTTTTTCAAGACAATTAATTCATTCTTGATAAAAACAGTTTTCATAGACAGTAAAGCCTTTTTAGAAATTTAAAAATCGGATTACTATATCCTAAAGCTGCCATACAAACGATTGAACGGTTTAAAAGCAACTAGCCTGCAAGGGTATTCTAAGCTTCGGGTACCGAAGCTAGCCTTCCTTTCTTGTTTTTTTTTATGTAGTGTTTTTTTTTCGCCGTGCACTTTGTTGCTTCACAAATAATTATAATTAACTGACAACAGGCAAATAATTGCAAAATGGATTTGCTCCTGCAGGCGAAACAAGTTGTTTTCTTTTTGTTCGCTGCCATGACGACATTCTATAGCTTAAGCTCTTGAGTCTGCCCCGATATACTCAAATATATATGTGTATATGTTATGGGCACTTGTAGATAAATTGCTACTGGCAATAGACCGATCGACTCTCAGACTGACTGACGATTAATTTATCTTCTGTGCTTCTGTCCGACGGCGAGTTCGTCATCGTTTGTCGTGTTTTGTTCTTGGGTAAATAAATCATGATGACAACAGTTAAATTTGATTATGATTTTTTTTTTCCATTTTCTACCCAAAAGCTAACATTTTTCATTTTTCATGGCACAAGGTCGCAGCAGCACGAATAAAGAGAGTGGAAAAGTAACGCATGCAACATTAATTTGATTTGCGTGCGAAGTGGATGACACGACCCCACAATGAGCCAAAAATTATATATGTACAGAATATTTTTTTGATTAACTGAGTATATTTTAAAATATGTACAAATTGGCCAATGGTGTAGTGTTGTGTGTTTTTTTTTTTTGCTGACAACTTAATCTGCTGGCCGTCGACGATGTCGACTCCCAAGACAAGAACATGAATAAGCGAGCCATAATTAAAAAAGCAAACGTCACATTTGAATGTTTGTTTTATGATCGGGCTATCGGGTGTATCGGATACATCATGGACATGGCTAGAGGAGGGGCTTAAAGAAGCTTAATGGAAAAAATCGTAGGGCGAAATATATAAAAGGCATGCAAAGATGAAAGTTTCTCAATGAGGACTATTATGTAATAAATTTATATTTATTGCGTCAATAAAATTTTATAGAAGTTTTTCTGTTATTTATTTAATATAAATGTAAACACATTTTTTAGTTTTTAATAATTTATTGTATTACTATTTGTATAACGAAAATTATTTTTATTTATTTTATTTATTAATTATTTTCATTCCATTGGATTCCTTGGATATTAAATACTAAACCTTTTTGTTGTAAATAATGTATTTGATTGGAAATAATTTATTTTTTTATTTAACGAAAATAATGTTTTATTAATTATTTGCATTCCTTGGACTCCTTATTTTTATATATGCATAAATATTTATTTTTACACATAAATACAAATTATGAAGTTGAGTATAGCCACCTTTATTTTAGATTTATTTATTTTGTGGAATCAAACAAAAAAAGTATTTCAAATATTTTGATTTCATTTAATTCACAATATTTATACATAATTGATTTATTACTTACGTGATTTATTGCTCTGACCTGCGAGATATATTTTGAATCGAGCCCCTCCATCATATAATTGTCTATGCAAATGTTCTAAGTTTCCACTTTGGCTTTGGCTTTTAATTGCCAGCTTCGGAAATCGCAGTTGCCTTAATATGGTCACAAATCGCGATGCCAGCCCAGTTCGAGCCGGGGACCATAAGCTCCTTACCCCCCCTAAAAGTCCCCTCCTCCTCCTATAGCTTTTCGACCCGCTTCGATTGCCGGAGATCCCGCTTAGGAAGTGGATGAGACGTGTCTGCGACCATTTATGGACGCCACTGGGAAAGCGGTGAGAAAGCAGAAAAAAACAAAAAAAAAACTCTCTCAGCTGGCTAATTGTGAGCATCGGCGAGCGGCGAGCTTCGGGCCCAGAGCTTCTGAGCCGTGTTTCTGGCTGGTTTTTGTTTTTTTTTGTTTTCGTCTTACCTTGCCGGTTGTTAACTCAGTCTGCAGTCTGCGTTGGTGTCATCGTGTGGGCGTCTCTCGACTGGGGACTGAGTTGAGTCAACGTTGATTTTGTTTTATATTTTACGTAAATTTATTATTACAAATATCGCTATTGCCGCTTTCAAGCGGAAATACAGTCGACTTGGCCCAGCCCACGCTCCCTCATGGCCATAACCACCTGCACATTGCGTTCGCCCTCTCTTTATTTTTTATTTTATTTGTATTTTGTTGTTGTTTTTTTGGGAAGTGGAAGCTGTTGGAGTCGGCTATTTTGAGTGGAAGTGGAGGAGCGGAAATGCCAAACGATTAAGTTGTTGTTTTTCACATATATACAAGTATATCTCTATCTTTATATTTGTTTAATTAGTTTTTGGACGCATTTTGATGTATTTGAAATTTGCATAAGTGAGGGTCGCGTGGGCAAGTGGCATATTCAGCTGATTCAGCTGTTCAATTCATGAATGACATAGTAAAGATACTTTGTATAACTCTCAGATGCGAGCAGTGTAGCCAGTTTTCTGGGTGGCAAACAATAGGTAATTAATAAGGTGAATTTTAATTCATAAACTTCATTAGACAGCTTTTGTAATAGTATTCATGAAATTAAACATATATTTTGAGGGTATATATTTAAGTGATTATAAGAGATAATAAAACCTACCATTTTTTAAATGTTTTTTAAAATTAAATATATTTGAAATGAGCAAAAAAAACTTAGTTGACATTAAACAGATTTTTAAAGAAATTAATAACACCTACAGCTGCATTTTATTTGAAGGTTTTCTAAAGTTTATTTAGCTCACATTGTGCATGGGAAAATATCCCAACAAATATCGGTATTAACTAATTAAGGTTGATCCCCGTGTTATGCAAAACAGACTCTCTGATTTAAATGCCAATTGACATAAACATGGATCGCTTTCAGTGAGACTGTTAGCCCGCTCAGATCAATCAACGCTTATTAGCCATGAAAAGAGCGATGCAAGCATCGGAAACTAATCGTGTGTGAAGAATAATGGATATGTCCGAGCCCTGACAAAGTCTAACAAATCACACAGGCCGGCGGCGAAAAGTGAAACTGCAGGAGAGTCAAAGCATTGAAACCCAACCACCAATAATAAAAGCAGCAACCACATCCACAACAACGGCCAAAAACTAAATGGCAGAGATCGTGGCTAATCGTGAGCGATGGATGGTGGATGGTGGTGCTGCTGCTGCTGCTGCTGCTGCTGCTGCTGGTCGACGGAACGTGATTTTGTATTTTTGTATTGGCCCCGCGTCATTCAAGCATTTAAGTCATTTAACATTATGTATCAGTCTGCCACTCGGCGCTGCCAATTGTAATCTCCCCACAGCAACAAACAACGAACAGCAAACAACGA
The DNA here is from genome assembly GCA_021224005.1 of Drosophila setifemur. Classification (NCBI taxonomy): domain Eukaryota; kingdom Metazoa; phylum Arthropoda; class Insecta; order Diptera; family Drosophilidae; genus Drosophila; species Drosophila setifemur. The sequence continues at coordinate 24,316,147 of JAJJHY010008598.1, read as the reverse complement.
GCAACAATAACCACAGCAACACCAACAACAACAACAACAACAACAAGGCTCTGCTGTTGTCATCGTCTGTCTGGCCCGTCGATTTGTTGTTGTTTTTATTAATTTTGGTTCAATTAATTACGCTACAAATTGTCAACAAAATCGAAACCGCAGACACACACTCGGGGTTGGGAAGGTCCCGATGAGCAGCTGAGCTAATAACCAATGCAAATCTCTATGGACATTAACACGAACAATGCACAGGGAGAAAAGTCACTCACATTTCTTTTCTTTGAATTCTTTTATTCAAATACTAAACTATAGTTTTCTACCTGCAAATATAAAAACTATATCATTACCTGATAAGCTACCGTTCAATTTTGGCCACTCTAAACATAAAGGCTTTAGATTATTTTGTTTTTTCTTTGTATAGGTATTTAATCTATAATTTTTATGGCAATTGTTTACCTATTTTGTTAAGGAGATTGTTGAATGTTTTGGCCTGAATTCACCCAGTAGATCAGGTGTTGACCCATTTGACTAACAATTCGGAGAGCGCGGGTTCAATTCTGCGTATGGGAGCTCATGTAATTATTTCCATAATTATCATACAATATTTGTTTTTTTTTTGTATTTTTGGTGTATAAAATTATAATAACAATTGATATAAAAAATGCTATTCAATGTAATTTTTTTATATTTTATTATATTACTTTATACATTTGTAGTTATTCATTCTCTAGTATTATATTAAAATTACGTTTACGTTTCAGTTTTTTCCTAGACTATTCTATAATTTCCAAGAATTAAAACTAAAACCATTTTTCCATTTAACCCAAAGTTAAATATAATTTTGATATTTTGAAACCATTTTTTGTTTTTACAAATACCATAATTTCCCTGATATTTATCTCCGTGCATCCGCAACGGTCATTCGACATGACATGGACGACAGGCAGTGTGATTGGAGTGAAGGGGGGATTTATGGGGATTGGCGTGTCCACTGGTCCGTCTAATGGCTGACTGTTGGCGGTATTAACTCATCATCGTTGGCCCGTGTGGAATTGGCTGGGGCTGATCACAGGGCACAGGCGACAGACGCACAAATATTGATTTTGAGCCGTCTGTTTCGGGGTCGAGGATTTGGTGTCACATCTTGCTAACCCACATTCACATCCACATCCAGCTGCAAACACTACACCACTATATATCGCACCACCACCGAACAGCCACCCACAACCGCCATCCTGTCCGAGTGCCAATTATAAAAGGCCACTCAAACGCGCTGAGTGAATAAATGTGGATGCCAACTGACAGTCGGGCAATAATTTCAACAACATGTCAATGCTGATGCTCATCAAAGTGATTTTTGCTTCGGAGTCTGTTGCAGGTTCCCATGTAGCCACCATGGTGGTTTCATCCCACTTCACCCCTAC
>JAJJHY010008598.1:24271906-24305863 GCA_021224005.1 Drosophila setifemur | reverse complement strand
TTTTTTGTACAGGCATTCCTGTTTGTATTATGATGACTGCATCTTTATATTTTTAAGGTATTTCATTATTTTATATTATATATTTTGATTTGGAATTATAATAATTAAAGTATATTATTAGTATTAAAAACAATCCCCCCAAAATTAAACCTACTCCTTTTTTTGTCGAGGCATCTTTGTTTGTATGATGCTGACTGCCGCTGTATATATTTTGAATACATTTATGTGCACATGCTTCCTGGGGTCTGGGGTCCAGGGTCCAGTTCAGAGCAGGGCAGGGCAGGGCAGGGCAGACCTTGGTTGCATTTTGACTGCCAACCGGCGGAAGATAAACAGCGACAGTTTTTCTCCCGATAAAATGGTGGGGAACGTGAATGGAGGATGGGCGATGGGCGATGGAGGATGGGTGCCCGATGGGAGGCAGTTGGGCTTTTGGTGGGGCAAGGCCTTGTTGCCTTGTCTGCCAAACTCATTAAAACGAATCTTTTTTAATGGCCAAAAGTTTGCCTGGTTGCTGCCATAATCAGTAAAATTAAGGCCATGGCAGCTGAAAACTGTTTGCTGCCTGCCAATGTCGTTAGCTTTGGCCCAGAAGGGTATATAAAAAAAAAAATAACAAAAATGCCAGGCATAAAAAACTGAATGTCAGGGCATCTCGAAAGTTTTTTTTTTAAACTATATCACTGATTTTATTTCAATCTATTGATTCCTTCAAACGCAAAGCCCCAATCCCATTTAAGACAACTCGCTTTCCTTTGTGGCCATCTTGCGGATACAATAGAGTTGACAATGAAGACAGAACTATCCGAAAAGGGATGTTTTCAAATGGGTTTTAATGTTTATTTAAGAAAATCGAAGACATTGAAATCGGAGGAGCATGTCGATGGAGTTTAAATATACACACACATATTTGTTATTTTTAGTTTTTAAGCTTATATTTATATATATTTTCCTTTAAATTCAAATGTAATAAAAGCATCATAATAACCTTGAACTATATTTATTAGCTTTGAAATATTCGCAATTGAAAGATACATTTGCGATAATAATTACTAAGAAAACAAAAAAGGAAAAGAGTCAAGTATAACTTTTTTGCTCTGATCATCTTTAAAATTTAACAGATATAATAATAATACCTTTTCCAATTGTTTAAAATGCATTTTAAAAAACAAGATTTCATTGAACATATTTCTTTGCATATGAAAACTAAAGTTCAACTACAAAAAAGCCAGCATTAATGAGATTTCCATTCCAGAATTACCCAACTTGGCTTAAAGAACTATAAATTATATTCCTGATTTTTGGTGGCTTTCCAGAAATACCCAACTTGGCTTAAAGAATTAACAATTATGTACCCGATTCTTGGTGGCTTTCTCATTCGCTTTTTCACCGCTTTATGAAACCCAAAAATCTCATTTCGGATTCAATAATCGCAGGCAGTTTGCTCGCCGGCTGTGGCTTAAAGGCGACAACTTGTGTGTGTCAAACGCGCAAAGCCAACATCCAACAACCAAGCAGCCAACAGCCAAACATCCAACAACTAACAACTTACTTAAGCCAACTGCAGCAGAAGGGGGAGCCGGAGCAGGAGCAGGAGTCAGGGGCAGAGCCGGAGCACTCGCACAAAAAGGCGATAGATGACGCAGGCATTGCCATTGCCATGTCACACTCGAAAGGCCGAAAAGGCAGCTCCCCTCCATAAACGTGGCCCGGCGTCTGGAGAGTGTTTTCGGGCCCCACACTGCACGTGGCCATCAGGCTGCACTCTTGTGCACTAATTACGAAAACTCAGCACGTTTTGCCTTGGCCTGGCCCAGCTTGGCCTGCAACTGGGGAGCTGGCGGTTTGATGTCTGGCTGCTGGGCGGCCTCTTCTGGCCCATACTGCCCTGGCCTGGCCTGGCCTGGCCGGGTCTGACTGCCTTGTTGGCCGAGTGGTTAAATGCTGTACTGTGCTGTGCTGTGCTGCAGTAATGGCAGCAACATGCAACGCGACAGTTGCCTACACCCAGGGGAACTTTAGCACTCACACAGCCAAAAAGGAAATTACACTTCAAAATGCCGACTAATTATTACCGAGAATACCAAACAGAAATTTGAGAAAATAAAAAGGAATATTCATATATTTTATATAGTATAAAAACACGGGATTAAGTGTATAAATTGTTTTTACTTTAATTTTTAATGATTTCTTCAACTTAAGAACTTTTACAGAAAAAGGGAAATTGCGTAAAAAATACCGTCTAATTATTTCCAACAATACCAGAGTTTAAACAAAAAATAAAGGAAATATAAATTTATTTTCTATATAGTATATAAAAACAATATTAAGTGAAGGAATATTTTGTACTCTAATGTTTACCATTAAATCCCTTTTTGATATCCGATTAATTAGGGTCGATTTGTCCAATCACAAAACTTGGTTAATATATTTACATATGTCATAATCCTAAGGAATACATTCTTAAAGTCCAGCGGGAGATCTATAAACATTCAATTAAATATATTAAAAATCTCTTTTTGTATTGTTTTGCTAATAACAAAATAATAAGTTTCAAACATATTATATAAATACTAAATCAAAGCTCTTGTATTTATTTTTAAGAAAACAAAGTAACAAAATATTTTGTATATTACCACATACCCCGTGAATTTTGTATGAAAATAGTTAAAAAATCTGCAAACATTTCAACAACATAATTATGATATTATAAATATATTTCCCAGTGTAAATGGTAGCTGGAAAAGCGGTGGCGGTAGCGGCATTACTCCTGCAATAGTTAAAAACATTGCGGCAAGCAATAAAATCAACATTGGTTTCGGTTTTGGCTTTGACTCTGCCACTCCACCCAATCTCTGCTACTGCCTTTGCCTTTGCCGTTGCCTTTGCCTTTGCTGCCCTCCAACCCATTTGGTGGTCCGCTCTGCAACTGTATTACTGATGAGCTCCAAAATGTGCTTGGCGTGCCACAATTTCACCAAAGTCAATGTCTGAGGTTGCCATTGGAGCCGCTGGGCGGAAAGAGCAACCCGGCATAAAGAGCAGGTTGATGGCCGAATACAGAACTTTTCGGGGGCGTTAATAATCTGTACTTTTATTTTAGTTTCGCTAAAATATAGGAAATTCACTAATTGAGATTTTGGTGGAATTTAAGAAATTGTAAGTGAAATTTTTTTGTAAATCGCAGTTCTTATGAAAATGCTTTGTTATATTTTTTAGAGATATTGTTTTCAAAAGTGAAAAGCCTTTGGAATTCATTTATAAATATTTTATAAAATATTACAAGCATTTCACTGGTCTTAATTATATTTCAAATGATTCTGGAACTAAAAAAATATGCTACAAATAAGCTTTCAGTAAATCTATGATACAAAAACTACCTTTACCCAATACAAATATATTTTTACTGCACTTACAAAACCTAAGATTCACCTTTGCAAACGCTTACCATAAAGTAATGTAAACTAAACTGAACCATCGTGCCGCTAAATAAGTGAAATCTTGCCACCCTTATATAGAGATTCCCTAAACGCTAAATGCCGCCAATTCCCGCAACCGCAACCGACTTTTGGCCAACTACATATTTGCAATCTTTACGTCAGCAACGTTGGCTATAAAAATAAATTACCGCCAGCTTAAAACTTATGTGAGGTGGTAAGAAAAATGGCTTATAGACGCGCAATGCAAACCGAATTGAGAGGCAACCTAAGCGAACGACAAAATGACCAATCGACCTCAGGACTGAGGACTCTGGACTCCGGACTCAGTCTCCGGAAAACCCAAGGATGGGCGAGTGATGGACGTTATTGCTGTTTTCTGTGCTGCTCAATCGAAGTGATTCAGCCACACACACACACACACATATACACCCGATTCAATACGCAATCGGAGTTACCGCCTAACGGTAAAGGTAAAGCTTGAAGCCGACAATGAAGACATTAACATGACCAACGACAACAGCCCAGCGACAAAACTCGGCTCCGTGCCCCATAGCTCATCACATTAATCTTCTTAATACGCCCATCAATAATTCAAAGCCAAAGGCATGACCAACTGGCCAGTGAGCCAAACGACAACCAACAACCAACAACAACCGGCAACCGACAAGCTAAAACCGAAAACCGAAAAAACCTAAAGCCCAAACAACTGGCCAAGTGAGGAAGTCGCCTCGGACACGCAACCATATCGAATCGAGCCAAAGTGCTCCGAGTGAATTATGACGCACTACTCCGGCTTTCCACTCCGAGCTTTGGATTTTCGATTCTTTTCAGCTGAAGTGGCCACCTTCGAAAACAGTTTGTCGTCCATCAAAATGTGAACTATAACATACAAATATTGAACACTCGCTGCTTGACCTGACAGTGAAACTTTATGGCTACTTGGCAGTTGATATATGTTCAAAACAAAAAAAGGGAAAAAGTCGGGAAAATCCGAATTTATATATATTGTTGATTACTGAGCTGACAATCTCAGCTTAGCTAAATTCAGAATTAAGAGCTTAAGATTGTGCGACATTTGACTTGATAGGAATATATATTTTTGTGGAGGAAGCAAAAAATAATAAAGATAATCAAAATAAATAAGACAATCTCTTTGGTTTTTGGCTTATTTGTTTATTAAAATGTTTAAAAATATTTAATTCCCTTATTTATTATTTTAAGTGATATTAATATGATAAACATGTGAAATAATTGAAATGCTTTATACCTGTAATTTCTACAGTTTTAGATTTTCAAAAAAGGTTACAACATTTTAGTATGAATAATAAATATTTGCTTTGTAATGAATAATTATTAGAATAATCTTTTCTTTACCTTAATCTTTAAAAACAATTATAAGTCAGATTAGAATTAGTTTGCTTTATAATAAAAGAAAATAAAGATAATGATATCGTAATTCATTTCTTCAATACTTCAAACGCATCTTAATGTATTCAAATTTATTTATAAAACATTTATTAGTCCGATGCAAAATAGTTTGCTGTTTAATAAAGCAAAAAAAATAAGAATATATAATTTGACAAATATATTGCCGATGGTTAATTGTACCCTTTAATTGTTTCAAAAACTTAAATTAATTCCGTTCAACATTGTAGTCTGACAAATAAATGGGTTTTAAAATGAATAATAATTATAAAGACCCTTTAAAAACAATTATTACTTAGATCCGATGTATTTATATATTATAAGAATAAATAATTTGAAATGCAATGGCTTAATAGTTACTTAAGGTATTGAAACTTATTCGGGTCAACATTGTATTCTGAAAAATAATCTTCTTTTGAAATAAATAATAATTATGAAGACCCTTTAAAAAGAATTATAACTAAGACCCGTATTATTTATATGTTTAAAAAAGCAAATAATATAAGAACACATAATTCGAATAATATTGCCGATGTTTAACTGCAATCCTATATATATTTTGTTCAATAGCCCAATCGCAACTTAAGGTATTCAAATTTATTCCGTTCAACAGTGAAAGGAAACGAATTTCACGTCCTCCGCTTTTTTGCATTGCCCATTGCACCCAAAATTTCGCATCTTGCAACTATCGAAAATTGCGAACGTAATTGTATATGAATGACATATGTTGAACGCACAAAAGCGGTGGAGTGCTGCCGTTCCCGGTCCAGTTTCAGTTGCCATTCCCATTGTGCTCCTGCAACTGACAGGCGCCCCCAATCCTCGAGTCCATTGTTGAGTCCTGGACAAAGCGGAAAGTGCCACCACTGCCTTCTCGGCTTCCACCTGCACCGGCACCGGCACCGGCACCGGCACCTGTCCCCCTGACAATTTCATGTCAGTTGCTTGGTTCGGAATTTTTCGTTGCCCTCGACATGGACATCGACATCGTCATCGGCATCGCCATCGCCATCGCCGGGTTTTTCACGCCCATTCGAGCGACCCCACGCAAAATGCCTTTTGTTGCGTTCCTCTCCCGTGGATTGCTGCCATCGAGTTCCTTTTGTTGATGAAGATGGGCATTCAGCCGGGCCGAATGTGTCAATCCTCCCGTGCAGGAGGAGCCCTGCGCCCTGCGCACCTCCTTATCGGCGAACGTTTAAACGCCACTAATTGTGTCAAAGGTCCGTCATGGTTTTTCAGCTCTCCGGCGATAAAGATTTATTTTTTTTTTTCGGATGCTCCGAGGGTATAAAAGTGGCAACCGGCAGTCGAAATATTTTAGTTTGCTCTGCAAAGTGAAAAAAACAAGAAAGTAAGTGGTCTGGCAGAGATGCATAGTTTTTTATTTTATTAGTGCTCCCACAGCTGCAAGATGCTGTTTTGAATTATATAAGAAAATCCCCAAAGTTTTCAAGAGTGTCGTAAAAGTTTTTTAATTGGCGAAAAACTTAAATGGGAGCTAAGGAAAATCTAGCATACTTTTTTTTTTTTAATAAAAACAAATTTTTGCGGGGGGACATAACAATTAATGAAAATGTTTATTATTAAAACTTGTTATTTTTTGTTAGTGGAAAAGTTTTTCGAATTTATGAAACTATAGAAAAGTTAGAATATTTTAATAGCCTTTCCATATTTTTTTTCTTATTTTGAATATAGATTTTAAACAGAAAAATAACTCTTTCAAGTTTAAAAAACCATCGGGACTAATTAAATTTAATTTCTTATATTTCTTGGTACCCCACATTAAAATACTCTTTAAATAATATATTAAAACATCGTTTTTCAGCCTCCTAACCAACATGAACTTCACCTGGTTGACCGTTTTCGTCTTGGCCATTTTTGCCGTTGCAGTTTCGGCCAACAAATGCCCAGCTCCGTACAAGCAGGAGGGACAGGATTGCACTGCCAAGCGGACCATTCGCGGAGAATGCCCTCCCGGCTCCACCTACAAAGTCAACATCAACAAGTGCCTCTTCAATCACTAAATAAATACATATTGCCAATTGGAAGCTAATCGAATAAAGAGATTTAATACATTTAAAACAATTTTGTTTTGCTGTTTATCAGCGTTGAGTTATCAGGATCGGCCTCTGGCAGATAAGATTAGCCGATCTAGACCAAGGTCGGGATTATGAAATCAGCAGTTTAGCAGCATCTGCTCTATATAAGCTTCGATTCGGATGCATCGCCTGAAATAGTTGCATTTCGCATTTGCCCAAGGTGAGTTTTGAGCTGCTAAATGTCCTAATCATTTGCTAAGGAGTTCTCCTCGACGGCAGAAAACGAATCTACTACGAATCATGCACTTGAAATTCACTTGGCTCCTGGCTATGGTCCTGTCCCTGTTGGCCGGAGCCTTGGCCAGCAGTAGCTGTCCAGCAGGATTCGATGCCGAGAGCAATCGGTGTGTTAAGGACCGCCCCGTCCACGGATCCTGCCCACCTGGATCCACCTTCAGTCTCAATATTAACAAGTGTGTGCATTCGTAAAGTGCCTTGAAAATAAAACAAAAAAAATATATATCTCAATGTGCAAACCAATATAAAAGGCAAATAAAATGGAATTAAACTGAATAATAGTGAATTGTCTTTCGTGGAAGTGTGGATTTAATTCTTTGGTATTTTGGTTTTAAATAAAGTGAATTTAATAAATACGAGTTACTTATTGTTGATGAAAAGTAATAGGTTGAAAATTAGTCGAATATTAGCTAACAGTGGTCCCAGAAATATGTTTGATATTTAACATAAAATTACTTACTTACTTAATTACTTAATTAACTCTTCTAATTTGTCTCCCTAAATTTTACTTCATATTTTTGTTCTCTTTAAAAGTAATATGAGATCTTTTCATATCAATAATTCTGCCATTTATCTTACCCTGTTACCTAGTAACTGTTGCCCTTAGCCAACAGCAATTTTCGAATCTTTATTCGTTTTTGGCCAATTATATTTGGCTTTATGCGCTGGGCCCGGCCCGTTCATGGGAAGTTCAACAAGTGTGGAAACTAAACATGAGCATGAGTGAGGACCAAAACTGATGAGGCCAATGGTGATGACGACGATGACGACGATGATGATGGTGAATGACGGCACGTTGGCCATTAGTTTATTACCATGTAATTGACTCGGCGCTTGTCAGACGTCAGCAGCTCCGGCTCCTGCGGCTTTAATGTGCTGCATTTAATGCCCAAGCCGCCATCAAATCAACACCATAACAACGCCAGCACCAGCGCCGGCGACAGCCCATCAAAGTCAAGCGGTTTGTCTGTCGGATCGTAGTATATACTATATGCTATATACTAAATACTATTGTATGTGGGGTTGTCTGACTATCCGCGATTAGCTTGATTGGCCCGCGCACCTTTGTCCCCTTCCCTTATCTTGAGGGGCCGCGGGTTTCGTAAGCCTCGCTCTCGGATTGAATCGTCACACAATCGCCTAACACCGACTATCGCCACAGCCTGCTATAAAATTCATTAAAAACTTTTCACCACCGCCTTAAGAGCCACACCCCTCCCCCTGCACCCGAAAAAAAAACGTTGGCGAAGACATAAAAACGTAGAAAACATTTAGCAGTAGCAAAAACTTTGGCAAGTCCAAGCTGTCGACAGGATGTGCAGCAAACCCAATTGCATATGCCAATGTAACAAAGTTTTCAACGGCAAAATGTCCCACGCCCAACCAGAGATGCCAATTGAACGGCCCCAAAAGTTTTATTCTCGGAGGGAAAATCGGTGCGGATTACCAGGGAAATAGCTGACTTTCCAATATAGCTTGCAAATAATCAAATGTGGAGTATACCCAAACTGCATTTCAAATACCTTGTCTTCAAATAAATTATTTTAAATGTTTTTTACGTAATTGGTAAGTAATAAAACAAAATATAATCATTTAATTTCTTATTATTAGACCCTGTACCCAAAGGGTAAAGGGTATATTAAGTTTGTGCAAATGTATGTAACAGGCAGAAGGAGGCGTGGCAGACCCCACAAAGTATATATATTCTTGATCAGCATGACGAGCTGAGTCGATATAGCCATGTCCGTCTGTCCGTCTGTCCGTCCGTCCGTCCGTCCGTCCGTCCGGATGAACACACGGATCTCAGCAACTGTAAGAGCTAGAGGAACCGTATTACCAGTGTAGATTCTCCTAATACTGAGTCAATTAGAGTTTATTTTTTTAAGTCGGCGCCACGCCCACATCCCCCGCAATTTGTATTTGAATTTTTGCACTCCCCTGCACTGCACAATTTTAAGGCAAAATTTTTTTTTAAAATACACATGCAATAGGAACATATATTTCTACCGATCCTGAAAATTTCACCCAGATTGGTTAATTAGAAAGGGCACAATAAATACCTAAAGTTTACAGGCGCTAACCACAAATAATCTGTTTATTTGCGCAAAGAAACGGTAAATCGCTTGCGTTCGGTGGTTGATTTTTCTCGGAAGTTCCGCTGCAGCTGCGCTGCCACTACCTTCATATACATATGTATGAATGTGCGCCTTCAATATATTTATACTGTATTAGCTGCCGGTTCAAAAGGTTTGGGTTTGTCGAATGGTTACGACGTTCGACTTAAAACGCGAAGATCTTGGGTTCGAATCCCAGACCGGACTCGGTGTAAATATTTTATTTTTTTTGGTTTTTTTTTTATTTTGCCTAAAACCAAATTTGTACAGGGTCTGTAACAGTCGGGAAACTCGACTGTAACGTTCTTACTTGTTTTTATTTGTTAATGTTGAAACTTAAAATAATATTTGCGGTATTGTAATTAAACGTATAACAATTTTAAACGAATATAGTTTTACGAGAATATTGGTTAACTATTAAATATTATTTCTAAGCAACGAATATCAAACAATTTAATTTTTTTATTCAAATAAAAACTGGAATAATATAAAATTGCCATAAATACATTGAAATTCATTATTTAAAATTGAAAACATGGTGTTGCAAAGCAGTTTAATAAATGATTTAATAATTATTGGTTATGGTTAATGGTTAAACAATTTAAATATTTAAATTGAAACTGGAAAAATGTTAAATTTACATAAATTCCTTCACATTTTTTTACTTTTAAATTGAAAACATGGTGTTGCAAAAATGCGTAATAAATGATTAACCATACAATTTTAATAAATGATTAACCATAAAATTGTATAATACTATTTTATAATTATTGGTAATAGTTAGTTATTAAATTTTACTTCAAAGCTATCAATTATATTTATAATTGAAACTGGAATAATATAAAATTGCCATAAATTATTAAAAATTGAAAGTTTGGCAATCCAAAAATGATTAATAAATGATTTACCATAAAATTGTATAATAATATTTTATATTTAAAAATGGCCAAGGAGTACCTGAAATTGTAATAAATAAATGTATATATTTGTTTTAGCTGAAATCAGGATGCTTTTAGATTAGATTATAAAACAACCAAAATGGCATCGCTGCAGGAGCTGCGCGTCCATAAACTAAACGTCCTTGTCACTGGGGCTTGTAAATTTCTATGACTTGCTTAAAAAAGGGCTCTCCCCAGAATGCCTTCCGCTGCTTTGGGTTTCCTTTTGGTCTAAAAGTTTCCTGTGCAAAAGTCGTCCAGCCGGACAACGGACAGCGGCGGACAGGACGGGCAGGAAATAAGGAAATGTTTTCATTCGTATTTGCTGCCTTAGCAGCGACATTTATCAGTCAGTTGTTGCAATGTCCTCTGGGCTGCATTTTGAGGTGCAGGATGGGTGGGTGGCGGTGGGCCTGCTCCTGGTCCTCGGCCTCGGCCTTCTTGGACAATTTTTAAAGGGAGTCTCAAGTGTCTGAAGCTGAGGTTGAGGCTGAGTGTCCCGGGGCCGTGCAGCTGACAGCAATCGTTGCAGTTTTGCCGCAGTATTCGGCTCTTGTATCCGCCATATAGTATCTTGTATCTCTGGTCTCTGGGCTGCCGGGAAAGTTCCCTCAGCAGCAAACTCACGCGTAAATATGATGAACGTAAGCAGTAAAGTTCTGGCCAACTGATAGCCGAACGCTCCTCCTTGGCCATCTTATAAACACAAGCTGGCCCTAAAAAACTTTCGCAACCGAGGAAGGACTCCTCTGGTGACGGCTCAACTTTATGGGGGCCACATAGTTGCGGCTTGGCTGCATTTCAAGAATGCACCATCTTTGTACCATGCAGAGAGAAAAATCGTTAGGAGTCTCTAATAATATAGTAGTAATACTAATATCTAAAGAAATTGTAAAAATTCCCATTCCAATTCTTGTTTAAGTTTATTTAAATGTGAAATTGTGAAATTACAAGGGATGTTAATTTATTATTCTAGAAAACAATTATTTAAAGCGTGTCTAACAACTTGCAATAAAAGCGCAAACATTTCAGTAAAGTAATTTTATTTAAAAAAATTAAATAAACACAACTGACAATTCATTGAATTTGCAAATAACAAACCATATTTTTACGTTTCTCTCAACAATGTGAAATACTTCATTGAATAAAATGTATATTAAACAAATATCTGTAATTTTTACCCTTACATTCCGAAACTGATGCTAATAGCTAGCAAAATATTCACAAAAACCCTAAATTTATACTTTTCATATTATTTTCTTAAGTGTAGTTTTCCTGCTTGGTTTTCTTATCGCACTGGGGCATTGTCTACCCCAACCGCAGGCCCGGCAAAAAATGAAAGTGCGCCCATAATTTTTGAGTTGGCCTGGCCCAGAGGGGGGAGTGTGTATCTGTTGTGGCCGGTTGGCCAAAACTTTCCCGTTATTGAAGCTGTCCGAAAAAAAGAGTGCTGACGAGGCTCACCCAGGCGCCTCAAGAACGGGATGCTACTTTCGGAATAGTTTAAATGCACACTTACAGCCCAGCGCATAATTGTTCTCTGCGTGTATGAGGTGATAATGGATGTGGCACAGACTTTCCAAATTACTCCAACACTATGCAAATGGATAGTTAACACCAGAAAAACAGTGGTTTATTTGACGATATTTAATAATTTGTTAAATTACATAGAAACGTATGTTGGTTATCCAAATTAGTTCTGCTTAGCCTTGTTATTACATGGCTTAATTCGAATGTAAAATAATCAGGGATTATTATGGTTTTAGTGATTGAAGGGATGGGCTTAGAGCCCTGTAATCATAATGTTTGTTGGCCTATTTAATGATTTTGTTTAACAGACATCAATACTTTAATGACGCTCTAATTGAGAGGGCTGAGCCACATAATTAGTTATCAAACGGAATTTGTTGTCGCGAGGGAATTTATCATTTATTTTATTAATTTTTAATTATCACTTTAGTGCACTAATTTTTGGTAAAGTAATGTTTTTCCCTCAGTTCGAATTGCACCGAGCTGAAACTAAGTATTCCTGTACGCCTTTCGGCCATGTTTGTCTGCACGTCTTGTGCGTGCTCTCAACTTTTATCCAAAAACTAAAAACAAGATGGCGTCCGCTGTCTGTATGGGTGAGTATCTGTGTGTGCGTGCCCCATAGGCATAAAAACTTTAATTTGAGTTATTTGCCTGAGTAGTACTCACAGTTGAAATTATATTATAATTTTACCAGCAGAGCAAAAACAAAAACTTTATCACCGATAAGGGGACAAGGACTTGCCAGGGGAAGGACTCTCTCTCTCTCTCTCTCTCTCTTTCTGTCTCGCTCTTTCAGCTAGCTGTCCCTCTCCAACCTGCTCTATTTATCTGGCTGAAATGCTTTTAATGTGAAACTTCAAACCATAAAACGAAAACTAAATCGGGAGTTGGAACATATGTATGCCCGATGAATGCAAAAACGATGTCTCTGCATGTGTGGGTGTAAATATATATCTCAATGTGTGTGTGTGTGTGTGTAAGCGGTTTTGTGGCCCAAAAAGTTTTGTTGGCCAACAGGAACAACACGACCGAAAGCGTCGCGGGAAATTTTCGCCAACTATGCGTCGCCAAATGGTGTTCCTGCGCCCGATGAATATTGAAACGCTGCACTTTCCATCGCCACCTGCACTGCACTGAGTTGCCGGAACATATCGCACTGTCAACAACTTGTCCAATGACAGCAGCTTAATCGCCCGAGCAAAATGGTTGGACTTTAATTTTCAGTCTCTGTGTACATATCCATATATATATGCACATATGTGCATATGGGAAACAAAAACATTTCGGGGGGAGGCGGCATTCAATTCGTAAATTCGTTGGACAGCTTTCAATCGATAAACGTTTTCTTTTTTTTTTTTTTTGGCTGTAACAGCTGCGGATTAATGTAAACATCAAATCAGTTGTGCATACAAAATTAAATTAGGCAATTTTTCCCATTTGAAACGAGGGCGATTAAAACAAAGAGATTGAAGGAAAAGTAGATATTTTCATTTGAAATGTGATAAATCACGAATTGAACATGAAAACTTTTTCAACTATTCATTGGTATTTTCTATTATTGATATTTAATTCTACAATTGAATTTATAACTACTTATAAATTATTTTAAAATCAACTAACATTTCCTTCAATAATTTCTGGGCACTTACTTAAAACTAATTTCTGAGATAATAATATTTCCCAAAAATTTTCAAAAGGTATCTACTTGATATTTTTAGCACCTGCACTTATTAACTTTTCCTAGCTTAGAGGAAATATTTTAACTTCCTGATAACCTTAAAATGCTTCAACCGAATTATCCCATTGTCTGACTTTGTTGGGGCACTAAAAGAATGCTTTAATTGTCCGACGCTGAGCTGCGAAAATTGTCCGCATCCGCATCCGGATCCGGATTCCTTTACTGCTGCCCTCCAACCCTTTTGTCAAGGTTATACCAACATTCGGGAGACATTGTCGCCTCTGCCCTTGGGCTAAGTCGGACCCTAATCCGGCAAATCACCAGCAGCTGGCTTTTAATTGCTTTTCTGTTATTTTATTATTGCTGCAGTTAGCTGCACTTCAAATTTCTTCTGCTCTCCGTGCCACTTCTTGCTGCCCCACATACTTTCCCCACACTTTTATAGAAACTTATTTTGGCTTAAGTTTTTGTCTTTATTTCTTGCTGCGCGGATTAAAAAACAAATGCGTCGTCGGAGGGGGAGAGAAAAAAACAACAACAAAAAATACTAAGTGAAGGAGAGCGAAGGCCAAAAAAGCAAAAATTTATATTTGCTTTGACAAATTTTTTTTAGCGGATAAAGCACGGTAAAACTTCTGAGCACGGGCTTTTGGCCAAAATAAATTCAACATGCAGGACCCAGTCAGCACGTTTTGCCGCCCACTTTTCCATCTTAAGACCACCTTTTGCTCCACCTGCCGGCTTTCGCTGTTCGTAGCGGTGTTAACGCTAAATTAAGAAATTTTTGGCAGAACTAATGTTCCGCATTAGTCAAATGTCAAAATTGTTTGCCAACCAACCTGACGGTTTCGCATGAAGTCCCGAAAACAATTTAAAATAAGTAGCTAAGCTTAACGAATTAAGTGCACCTCAAAACAGTATCCAGGGGAATAACATTCATTATTAAACTTTTTATTTTAAAGAGTACATATATAAATGACAATAAATACATTTATCGAAATTTCTCATAGATTTATTATTGTTAATTTGAATTTTTTTTTTCATAAATAACGAAATTTGTATTAATTTAAAAATAAAAAATAAAAATAAATTTAAAAAAAAATTATTTCTAAAAACAAAAATTTCCTTTCGCCCAACGTGGGGCTCGAACCCACGACCCTGAGATTAAGAGTCTCATGCTCTACCGACTGAGCTAGCCGGGCAATATGTCTGCGGATTTCAAATTGATTGTTTCGAATGTCGCGTTATAAATCGTCTCTATCTTTAACATTATTTGATAACAATCAAACTAAAATATAATTTTAGAAATATAGGTCTTTAATTTAAAAACTTTAAATGATTTTTAAAAAAGATTACAAAAATAATCAAAATACACATTTTGTATATTTTTTGATTTATTTGTGGCGATCCGATTGAGACCTTTTTACATATGTCATATGAAAGATCCTGTAATCTATCGCATTTTTATTAATTTTAAGTATTAAGTTTTCATGAAACCTGTAATCTTAAAATAATATCGAATTAATATAATTTGTATATTTACATACATACATATTCGTATAAAGGTCTGAAATCGATCTACATATGTATGTATGTATATCCAAACTGTCAGAACAATTCTTTGGATACCATCCCTTACATTGCCCGGCTAGCTCAGTCGGTAGAGCATGAGACTCTTAATCTCAGGGTCGTGGGTTCGAGCCCCACGTTGGGCGAAACAAATATTTTATAAAATAATGATTCGATTGTTTACAACGAATACCAAAAATATTTAGGAAATTTTCACCGGATCAAGAGGTCTCACAATCAGAAAAGGCAATATTCTCCTGTATACTATTATTATCCGTTTCTGTGCAGTTAACTTAACCCTCTACGAATCGTCTTTAAAATCGGATCAATATTTCATAAGTATAATACCACATGCACCATGCATATAAGTCTTATTGTGATTTTATGAGGACAATGAATTAAAAATCGGACTGTGGCTTTTTATATAAATATCGTTAATTATTATTTTTAAATTGTGCCTTACATAAAATACCGATCTTTATCCGAACTGTCAGAAGAATTTTTTGGTAGCGGACATTTGCATTGCCCGGCTAGCTCAGTCGGTAGAGCATGAGACTCTTAATCTCAGGGTCGTGGGTTCGAGCCCCACGTTGGGCGACTACTTTTTTCTGATAGCCAAACGTGGAGAATAATAATTTTAATAGATGTCTGTAACATATCGATTTAAACATATTCTCGACCAGGAGAACATCCCATGCCAACAAAGACTTTTTCTTCCGATTCTCTGTTTATATTCGAAACCATTCATAGTAAAATGGTAAAAAATAAAATAATTTAGTATATACTTCACACATAATAAACTTTATATTTATGGTTTAGTATTTTATGATTTTGTAAAATATAAATATATTTGTATTTAATTTGATATGTGATCGGTCATCGAAGTTTAAAGAGTATTTATGTTATCAAAATTGATTAATTCCTTGGTGACCTGAATTCACACAGCCCGGCTAGCTCAGTCGGTAGAGCATGAGACTCTTAATCTCAGGGTCGTGGGTTCGAGCCCCACGTTGGGCGAAAATACTTTTTTTACTGAAACGGTGTATTAATTTTAGTTAAAACTGATTAGGACACGCAAAACCGGTGTTTCCATGCCCGCTCGATTTAATTAATTAATTCTTAAGTGACAAATTGACAAAAATCACACATGTACGATCAGATTTTAAAAAAAATAATTATGATTACAAACAGTAAGTTACGAAAATGTAATAAATCGCTTAATCAAGAAAATGGTTGGTTATTTATAAGATTATTCCTTCATTCTTTCGGTACATATATTTATGATTAATGATTATAAAAACCTTTTTTGTTTTGTTATAAAAAATTTGCTTTCGCCCAACGTGGGGCTCGAACCCACGACCCTGAGATTAAGAGTCTCATGCTCTACCGACTGAGCTAGCCGGGCAATGTAAAGGATGTTATTCGAAGAATTCTTCTGACAGTTCGGATAAAGATCGGTATTCTATGTATGCATAAGTAAATAAGGAAGTCATAATAAAAAAATAATAATTAACAATATCTTCATATAAAAAAACCACAGTCCGATTTAAAATCATAGTCCTTAAAAAATCGCAATAAGCCTCCCAATATAACATTTTACAGAATTGTGCATGTGGTATTATACCTATCAAAAAGTGATTATATTTTTAAAGATGATCCGTAGAGGGTTAAGTTAAGATCACAGAAACGGATAATAATACTATACAGTAGTATATTTCCTCTTCTGAGACCTCTCGATCAGGAGATCGTATATATTTAGTTAATTAGAGAAAATTTCCTATCCGCTTTTTTGGTATTCTGTGTAAACAATCGAATCAATATTTTATAAAAAATTGATTTCGCCCAACGTGGGGCTCGAACCCACGACCCTGAGATTAAGAGTCTCATGCTCTACCGACTGAGCTAGCCGGGCAATGTAAAGGTCGGTGTCCAAATAATTCTTCTGACAGTTTGGATATATGTACAAACATATATACGAATATGTATGTAATTATACAAATTATATTTAATTCGATATTTAAAAAAATATATATAAATCAATTGTCCGATTTAAATAAGACTCTGCAGATCCTCATAAAAGTGCATTAAATGTCCAGGTTATAGGTTTCATAAATACATATGTACGTATGTAAATCTTTAGAAATTTACTATAATTCAAAATATTGCAGGATCTTTTATACGGTAGATGCACTTAAAATCAAAATTAAACAAACAATTAATTACCTAATTAATTACTTATGATTACAGACAGTTATCTATTCAAAAGATTCTAGAAAATAAGAATAAATCACTTGCAAACAGGAAAACCACAGTATTTATTTTCACTTCATCATTTGGACCTCGATCATAAAATTAAGAAACTTTGTAGTTTCTTTTTAGTATCATTCTTTCGGTACATTTGACTGTATCAAAGTATGCTTATAAAATCTTATAGTTCTATGTAAAAAATTATTTTCGCCCAACGTGGGGCTCGAACCCACGACCCTGAGATTAAGAGTCTCATGCTCTACCGACTGAGCTAGCCGGGCAATGTAAATGTGTGCCACCAAAAAATCCTTCTGACTGATTGGATAAAGATCGGTATTATATATGTATGTATGCACATAGGCACATAAATAGATAAGACCGCGGCATAAATACTAGCACCATGGCACTTATTTTTCTTTATAATGGTTTTTTTAACAGTACTCATACTAAACATTTTTTAAGGCTTTTGTAAACATATGCCCAACAATTTCAAAATAATATAAAAAACAATGAGATCTTAAATTTTGGTCAAAAAAATATGTTAATTATCTTATGGTTTTATGCTTATATTTGTGTTTAAAGCTATTTAAAGCAAAATTAAAATGTCTCTCCATAAAATCCACAATCTTTTACAGCTGTACTTTAAAATATTCATCTACGACTGCCCCACCTGATGTTGTTCTGGGATATCGATTGATCTTTGGTTTAGCACTATAAGCATTTATCAACGTTAGACCACAGGTTCTAAAGGGTATTTACATTGTTGTACTCGGCTCCCTCCAAATCACTTTGGTGCATTTGCATTTGGTGCAGGTATATATTGTGGATAAATATTCTTCTGGGGGACTCATAACAAAGGTTTTTCGTTATCTCCGATTTTAATAGCTGACCAGATACCACAGAGTTAAACACATGTATTGAGCATATATAAGTATTACCTTCTAAAATTAGTTGTTTGATCTGTTATTTGTTCGATACGAATATGCATTTCACGACGCATAACCATAAATATTTTATAAACTTTTTGTGGGATTCAATTTATTGCATTCTTATTCAATATAATATAAAACAATAAATATAAAACAGCACAAAATGTATTTTTTTAATAAAAAAAAGTTTATGGTGCTATTTTTATTGTCGTAATACCGGACCTTTGTCGCTAAATTCGCTTATGTAGAAAAATGAGAACTTTATAAAAATTTATAGAGTAAACACACTTTTTTTTAAAACAGTTCACATGTTGGCCTACACGGCAATATATAAAAAATAAATATTTTAACAACATTCATGTAGAACAATAAAAACCAAATTACTAAATGGTGTTATTAATTTTGCCGCAACTGTGTGTAAAAAAAATATGGTCCTAATTAAAATCATGGTCTTGATAAATTCGCAATAAGCCTCCCAATACTTTTTATAAGAATATTATTCAAATCCAATAGTACATTTTTTGGGATTGTACATATAGCATTTCATGAAATAGTGATCATATTTTTTAAAATTATCTCGAGGGGCTTAACTAAGTCGCATAGAAACAGATAAATACAGTAGTATGATTATACTTACTGAGGCTTCTTGATCAGAAGAGATTGATCATATATTTATAGAATTATTTCTATCTATATCTCTTCAAGGTTTTAGTAACATTGTTATTTTATAAAAAACTTAATTTCGCCCAACGTGGGGCTCGAACCCACGACCCTGAGATTAAGAGTCTCATGCTCTACCGACTGAGCTAGCCGGGCTATGTGCATGATAAATAAAAATGTAGTTTAGTGAATGTTAATTAATGGTCAGTCAAAAATATTTAAAAATAAAAAATATTATTCGTTAAAAGGTAAATTTGTATAACATATCGAAGTATTTTGTATAGCATTCTAAATATGGATAACTAATTATATAGTATCTACCTTAAACTTAACTATTTAATCAACTTCCTTTGACCTATCTAGAAAGTTCGAGAGATGTTGCATTTATCAGTCTTAGAAATTTAGCTTTACATTTTTTTTTTGGGTTAATTTGGCGCTGGCATTGCTTATACTTCCACTAAATGCCATGCAAACGCCGGAAGTAGCTGAGGAAACAAATAAATTGTTCCCATCACAAAGAGAGTTGGGGTGTGCATGGGCAATAAATGGTAGTAAGTTGCAATTGAAAAACCACAGCAACCGGCTAAAACCGCAAAACGTCATGAGTTATGGGCCAGAGCATCGTGTTGGCTTTGTCATTGGGCTAATTGTGGCTCTGGGCCACCATTAATGTAATATTTTCTATTTCTGTGTTTTTTGTTTTGTTTGTTTGACCGTGCGCGGCAGCATGTCAAACATAAATTTGTTGCAATTAATTAAGACCGCAACTATCATTTTCCGCTGCAGAAGATAGAAACACCACCACAGCGCCCTCTGGCGGGCAGTTTGTGCAGCGCTTTGGTTCTCCGATTTCTGTTTTCTGATTTCTGTTTGTCGTTTGATTTATATTCCACTAATTGATTTATTGACGGATTCTTTTGGCCGCGTCCGCAGTTTGTCGCTTCGCTGCGGCCATTTAAGGCGCCACCTTTGCTACGAGGCTCTCCGCTCCTTATTTGATTAACGTTCGATTTTCACAATTTATGAAACTTCATTAAAAAACGCGAAATACGCAGGGGAGGCGGAGGTGGCGGCGGTGGCGGCGGTGGCGGAGGTGGCGTCGCTCCTGCCACAACTGCTGCACGTGCAGCATGCGAAAAATGTTAATAAAGTTTTATTCCTCCGCTCACCTTGGTGTTTCGCCTTTAGCACCTCCCCCGCATTTTCCTCGAATTTTCCATTCCACCCTCCACCTCCCCCTCCCCGACCCACCAATCACGCAGCACGCTCTTGCAATGCCGTCGACGTAGTCGCCATCTTCATCATTGCCGCCATTTTTCATTCGAAATTGAATTCATTTGCTTTGTGCGTACATACTACATATATATACTATATAGGTCGGTGTATATGCGTTTGTACATTTGTGTGTGTATCTTAGAGTACGTGCTGCCTTGTGTTTTATTTATGTTTTAATTTTGATTATTTTTTTTATATATTTTTCCCGCGGTTATTTGAGTTTTATTGAGTAGTTCGCTTAGCCTGAAAGCAAACGAATATTGCGAATTATTAAAATATATACATACTCAATTTCTATTGAAAATGTAGTTTAAAAGTTGGAGAGCGAAAGTTTTATCGGAATAAAATGACAGTTTGTTCCTGTTGAAATTGATTAAATGTCGAGAATCAATGAATTGCATTAATTAAAAAATTATTAAAATATGCAATATACCAGATGTGTGTATATTAATATAAATTTATTTATTACTATTAATTTTATTTTATTAAAAACTGACAGAAAACTATGAATATATACAATATATTGTACCTACATAAAAACATATTATACAATATGCAGATAAACTATCTGCTAAATCGAATCTATTTGCCACAATCTATGGTTGCACTGCTGGGGCACGCCCATATTATTTTGTTTTCCATTAGGCCCGATACAATGATGCAACATCTGTCCAAGATGGTTTTCTGAATAAGCGAAATTTCAAAATGCCAGTTAGGATTATTTAAATTGCAGATTTTTCCCATTGAATTTGTCGAAATAGCTTGGGTGTATAATTTATTTTCTGTTTCTTTCGACTACCGCGCACACACAATACCTGCCGAAAAATTGCATAAAATTGTACGTACTTCTATGAAGTATTTTTTCCTAGCTATTTTTTTTTTTGTGCTAACCTGTCAACATACTTTGCCTGTCCATCAGCCAAAAAAAAATATATATATATATCTAAAGAGTTTGTGTCGGGGCAGCATTTGTCAGAAATGTCGTACAATTGTCAGGCAGACGACACAAGTTGCGAGGCATCTTGTGGGGCATTGACAGAACCCAAAGAAATGAGACGTCGTCTCGTTTATTAAATAGCAAAAAAAAAAATAAAAATCCTTAGTCTAGCTATAAGTTTATGCAACGCAGGCTGGACTCAAAAAATAGCAAATTCACCCGCATTTGCATAAAGGAAAGGTAAACAAATGTAACGAGTGGCAGACAAACGAGCCTACACACCTGACCAACTCTTGAGCGACTGCCAAAGACACGCCTGCTGGTGGATACACTAAAAAAAATAGCAATAAAAATCACACATAAATATATTATCTAAGCCACAAAAAAATTCTTTCAATATATCGTTTTATATATTTTTAGAAAAATATCTGTTCTAGAGAAAATTAATTTTATTTACTCATAGTTTTATAGATTTTCGGGTAATTATATTCCACTTATTTCGAGTGTATATGTTTATATATGCCGGCATATCTGACTCTCTGACCGACTGGCTGAATGACTGGTGAACTGGCCGGCCATTCAATAGCCAAAAAGTTTTTTTTTTTTTTAGCCAACATTTGGCAGCACCGCTGCGCTGCGCTTACTGACTTTTTTTTTTTTTGCTTCTTCTGCTAAACGTTTTCGAATTGACATTTTGACATTTTGGCATAGCCAATTTCGCTTTAGCTCAGGGGCGGGCAGCGTCAGTAGCGTTTTGGCCGGTCCCTGCCAGGAAGCTGAGGCTAGTGCATATGGCGACAGCTGAACAAGCGCGTTGATGGGGTGACAGCCTATCCGAGGAAGGAAAAGGCCAGGGAGTCGGAGGAGTCAGGGGAAGTCAGGGAAGGCAGTAACCAGAAACCGAAGCGAAATTATTTGCATACGAGAGAGCAAGAAGGTCACTTTAAAGTTGATCCCATGATGATAATAATGATGGTAGTGAAAGCCCTGGTCAGATGGTTAACTAAGTGGGTATAATCGAAAGGAAGCAGGTGAATATATAATTAAATAATATATTTTATATGTATTTATTTATGCTATAACATAAAGGTAAGTTACATACTGTTAATTTTTCTTGGAAGAAATTTATTGATATAAATTATTAAAAAGGTACAACTAAGTTCCAAATAAATCAGAGACTGTTTTAAACACCAACCAACCTATTTGCAACTGAATACTTAAGTATGTTTAATAAATTAAGATAGTATTATTGTGAACTTATTTTAAATATTATACTATTTTACGTCTTATTTATTGATTATATAACTTGAAAGTGAGTTGCAAACTGTTTATTTTTCTTGCAAGAAATTTATTTTTATATAATTTATAAAACTGCACAAATAAATTCTAAATACATCAGAGGTTGTTTAAAACCTCACCAACCTATTTGCTATTATTTATGTACATAAGAATGTTGTATAAATTAAGATAGTATTATTGTGAACTTATCATAATTATTATATTATTTTACATGTATTATTTATATGTTATATCATACATACTGTTTATTTTTCTTGATAGAAATTTATTAATATAATTTATAAAATTGTGCAACTAAATTTAAGTATATTAAGTATATTAAATTAATTATGTACTTAAATATATACTTAAGCATATTAAATAAATTAAGATAGTCTTCTAGTGAACTTATCATAATTATTTAAAGTATATGTAATGCCAGTAATTTGCTGGGATTATTTAATTAAATCATTTTAATCAGGATTTTTTTTTGGCCCCATAGTTTGTCAATGGTTTCTTCCCCGTAGGGTATATACTAGTATATTTTATTGAATCGATGATTCACTTGCTTTTATTTGGTAGTTGATCTTTTGGCCTGGCCAAAATCAAGCATCATTAGTCATGTGAGAAATGGAGACAACTGTACGTGATTCAGTTGGTGGCATTGCCCAAATTAGCATTTTAAACACCTCTTACTTTTGGCCTGATGATGTGGCGTGCGCATGGAAAGCGAAACCACAAGACCAAGAAACCGAGAAATCGAAAGACCAAAAGCGAAACTTGCCACCGATTCTTGCCACTCCGGCATTCGTCCTGCCTGCCTGCCTGCCTTGCTGCCATCTGCCCCACGACGCGTGTGCCGCCATTTATGGGCAGGCGAGTTGGCAGCATTTTTTGGCTATCAGCAGACAACCAAGTCGAAATCGAAGTCGTGTGTGAGGAGTTTGGCTTCCTCACTCTATATGGCCAGGCCAAAAACTTTCAATTAACACAACAGTCGCATCCTCAGAGCGTTTTCCACGCTCCATGACCAAACTTGGCCGCCGATCTAAGCCAGGCAAAGACCAGTCAAAGACCAGGCCAGGCCAGGCCAGGCATTAATTGCCGGACGTCTACGGAACGGTACAGGATTTGTGCGGTCGGCGTTATTAACACCAAATTAATCAAAACAAGCGTTTGACAGCTGAGTGATTTGTGCGCCCGCTCTGTCCGTCCGTCCGTCCTCCGTCCTCCGTCCGGAGGGAGCTGTGAATTCAACTTTGGCGCCAATGCATTTTTCTAATTATCTGCCGCCGCCTTTCGGGCGGTTGTATCTTTTGGTTGTATTTTTTGGGGCCCACTCCCACTTGTCGCATACTCATTTATGGCATAAGGCTGTTTGGCTGTTTGGCGGTTGGCAAGTGGAAACCTCGTTAAAGACCAACTCAAATCGGGTCCGAAGTTTGTCGGCCATTTGGCTTTGATCTAAGTGCGCGACTTTGGAAGTCTTTTATAAACGCGTGCCGCCGGCAAAGAGCAACATTTTGCTGGTCGTTTAGTGTTTGTATCTGTATCTGCATTTGCCTTGCTGTTTGCCTATTTGTACAGTGGAACCGCAAACAAAATACATAAATTCTAAAAACATTTATTTAACGTTGAAACAAAATTGTAATCTTACAAAATGTTTATAAAATGGAATTGTTATTTTCATCCAGAATCCTGATTTGCACCATGAATGAAATGCGTTACAAACCAACCAAAAAATTGCATTTTAAAGTAATTAAAATTGAAGTGTCGAAATAAATAAGTAATAATACCAAACTTTAGACAATATGCAAGCAATTCTCTACATATTTTTTTATTGAATATTGAGGACATTGATTTAAATAACTTTTGACATTTTGTATTATAATTTCTTTATGAATAGATTTCTGCCATTTTTGATTAGAGTGTTTAAAAAGAGGTCAAATTTTCAATTACTTATATTAAGTAATTTCATTTACATTGTAATTCTAATGTTCTCCTATTATTATTGTTGTTTCTTCTACAAGTCATCATATATATCACATATTACCTATCGAATAATTGCTAATTCTTTTATTATTTTATTATTATTATTAAATGTTAAGGGCTTCGTTTTAAACAACTTTTGACATTTTGTATTATAATTTTTTTAGGAAGGCATTTCTGGCAATTTTTATTTTTGATGTCAAATTTGCATCTACTTATATTACATAATTTCATTTAAATTGTAATTATATTTTCTTTTATTATTATTGTTGTTTCCAATACAATCTTGTATCGAATACCAAATTTCCCCCCCACTTATAATACCAATATTGTTATATTCTTTTCTGTGTAAACTTCAGATTGCCACATTAGCGGCCTGCACACGCCCATAAATCTTCAGCGGCAAATTGAAACCGCCGATTGAGTAAATGAGCGGACTGACTGAGTGATTGAATAGGCGAGCAACAGAGCAACTGAATGATTGAGCGACTGACTGATTGACTGAAAGAGAGAAGAGACCGAACGACCGACTGACGGAGGAGGGGAGAGCGCTGCATGTGATTAAAAAAGCGCTGCCATAATTTGGCTTTAATTGGCTTGACGCGTCGCGTGCTGCTGCTGCCTGGAATCGACGAGCGGAACTCGGTGGGTGTTGTGTGGCACATATTAAGCAAACATGAGCATAATGGCAATTTGCGCACACAGATACGCACTCACACCATGCCAGCGCCCCCTTATAGATGTACTATACAGTGGCGCAATTAACATGACATGTCGTACGCGTTGGCCTGATTGGCACTGAGAATTAAATTCGAGGCTGCTCCGTAGCTGGATAGCTGGAGAGGTTGTGGCAGGTCGGAGGGGTGTGACCCCGGGTGGTGTCGGATCCCGGGGATTCAGTATTGCGGCTCCGGAATACACGGCGATTGTATTAACCGCAAAACACCGTTCGATGCTGCCGGCGAGGATGCAAACATATATCCCAAGGAAATGGTGACACAATGCCACAATACTCTATATTAATTTAAAAATGCAACATTGCAAACTCTCAACAACAAATGAAAATCGAATTATTTTTAAAATTTTATCAACTAAAGTAGTGAAAAATAAAATACATTTTATACCCAAGAATTATTTATTAATCGTATATTCCTGAATAAAAAGTATTTGCAAATCTGACATTTTCTCAAATTATATAATCAAAAATTATAGATATTCTTTCATAAAATAAATGAAAGTATTAAGAATAATATAAATTTAGAAAACATATATTTTCTTAATACAAAATGGTTGTAAGATTTAACATTTTCTTAAATTAAAATGTTCCCATGAAAGAAAAGTGAAGGATTTGCATTTATATAAAAAACTATAATACAAAATGTATTAAAAATAATACAAAATTATAAAACTTTAATTTCACAAAACAAAATGGTTTTCTATAATTAAACTATTCCCATGTAACCAAAAATCAAAAATATGCATTAATATGAAACTTAATACTTATTTAATTAACTTAAATTTCTTAATACAAAATGGTTGCTAAGATTGACATTTTGTAAAATTAAACTATTCCCTTGTAACCAAAAAATAAGTGATATGCATTCCTATACAAAATAATAATGCAAAATGTCAAAAGTTGTTTAAAACAATAAGAACACCAAAAAACTTGTCAAACTCAGTTACGAAAAGTTGTAGAAAAGTGCGAGAGAATGAGGGGTATGACACTTAAAAAGTTAAAGAAATGCGTTTAATATGCACATGGAAATACGTTTTTATTATTTTTAATTATTTTAAGTGCAACTCGATTGCAGTGGCTTGCTCATAAAAAAATAAAATCTGTGCGTGACAACTGGGAGGAGCTGCTGCTGCTGCTGCTGGCTGGAAAAGGCGAGGCTATAACTTAGTGACTGCTTTAATTTTAATTATTGCGATTTGTGAGCCTCAGCCCCCGACTTGCCGCTGCATTTTGCACTGGCTGCCTGACTAATTTGCCAACAACATGACATGGACTTGAGCGCGGCTCCGAATCGCCTGATTAAGTCGAAACACTCAACCCGGGGTTGCTGCTCGTGGTGTTGTTGTTGGTGTTGCTGGTGTTGCTGCTGTCGTTAGTGTTGTTGGTGTTGCTGTTGTTGGTGTTGCACTTGGTCGTCGTTTTGGCTTTTGGCATGCGCTTGCGTTAATTAAGCTGCAGTGGAGCTCCGAACGCAGCTGCGTGTCGCTCGGTCGTCTGGTAATCTCCGCG
Organism: Drosophila setifemur; assembly: GCA_021224005.1. Classification (NCBI taxonomy): domain Eukaryota; kingdom Metazoa; phylum Arthropoda; class Insecta; order Diptera; family Drosophilidae; genus Drosophila; species Drosophila setifemur. The sequence goes on along the minus strand of JAJJHY010008598.1, from coordinate 24,279,267 downwards.
GATTAAGCCGACACTCAACTCAACTCCATGCCACACCACACTCCACTCCACTCCACTCTGCTCCACTCCAGTCCAGTTCTGGCCAAGAGTCATGTTGCTCTTTGCAGGCTTGTTAACAATATTCCGACTTGTCCGGAGCTGACGAGCGAGTATCAAACACGCGGCCAGTGGTCAGAAGTCGGCCAGAAGTCACTGAGGAGCACTTTAAATCGCCCACACAGGGAAAAGTTTATTCAAATTATCCTTCTTTCCACCTATATTTTAAACGCGGATAAACATAACTTTTTAAAAATTGTCTGAAATTAATTATCGCATTTTCTGTGATTCCTATGGGATTTAGTTCATTTTTAATGAACACTTTCATAAATTTAAACATATATAGTTAAAAGTTTAATAATGGGAGTTCGATAATGCGAAAACACTATGGTTATAGTATTTTAATGCTTCAAACTCATTTTGTTTTTAACAAAGGAGGCTTAAAAACATATTTTGAAATTATAACCATAATCCTGCAATAAATTCATATGTATATATATATGCACATAGGTATAAAATATAAAAAAAATAAAGAACCAGCATTAATAAATTAAGACTATTTTATTTATAATATTAAAAGAATATTATTAACATTTTTAATTACTATAAAATATTTTAAAATAATTTATTATTATATTTACCAGAACTAAGATCGATCCCTTTGATTCCAGTTAAAAAATTTTATTTTATTTTTTTGTGGTAACAAAAATGTAATAATTTATTTGTGGAAATTTTGGCCAAATGTGGAATTTCTCACCCAGGTTCTTAGAATTCAATAGCCTCGAGAATCATTCTCTCGGTGCCCGCTGAACTTTCCACAGAGCCATGGACATATTTTCCAATGCACGCCAGGCTATTGGCCTAATTATATTTCAAAGGGGAAAGGATCAGTTTACTTAAGATATATAACCATCCAAATACGAACCTTGCATCGCTTGATCAGCTCGTTTTGGGCATGGGTTATCTGCTCCTTCTTCCCGCCCCAGGTGCGCAGAATGGAGGTCTGGAGGGCCCGATCGAAGGCGAAGCTCATTGCCCAGGGCTTGCACAGAGGGACACTGTTGATGGCATTCAAATAGATCGTGGCCTCCTCCTCCGTTTGGGTGCCGCTGCAGAAAACGACTCCTAGAAAAAAAGGATATATATCTTTAAAGTTAGCATGTCAGCAAAAATCCCACCTGGAACCGCGGGTGGAACAGTCCGGCGAATGGATTGCACTGTGGCCAAGCCGATGTCCAACGGCGGATGGTTCTTGTTGCTCTGGAGTCCGGGGGTGACCATGCTCGGCTGCAGGAGTGTGCCCTCGAGGAAGACATGATGATCGCTGAGGGATTTATAGACGCCAGCCAGCAGGACTTCGCTGACCTTCTGGCACCTGTCCAGATCGTGATCGCCGGTGGCCAGGACCTCGGGATTGATGATCGGCACCAGACGCTGTGACTGGCAGATGGCTGCATAGCGGGCCAGGACATTCGCATTCTCAAGGATGGCCTGGGGCGATGGTGTATTCTTACTGATCTTCAACACACACCGCCACTTGGCGAAGCTGCAGCCTTCCCTTCTATACTGGGCACATCGATTGGCCAGGTCATCCAATCCCTGGGTGGTGAACTCATCCTCGGAGCCAAAGAGCGGTGTGAATTGCTTGTCCACCTTGATCCCCGTGAGAATGCCCTTCTTTTTCAAAACGTCCACGAAGGGCAAACCGTCATCCGTCCGCTGGTGCAACGTCTCATGGTAGAAGATCACCCCCGAGATACTCTCCGATATCTTGGGATCGGTGGTAAACAACATCTGCCGGTATATCCGACGATTCTCGTCCGTGTTCTCCACTCCCACCAGCTGCAGACGCTTGCCCATCATCGAACTGGATTCATCCGCCGCCAGGATACCCTTGCCCGGAGCCACCAATGCCTTTGCTATGCAGGTCAGCTCCTCCTGCAGCTCCTTGTTGGGATAGTAGAAGTGAGACGTCATTTTTTTGGTATCTTTAAATTTAGGAAAAACAGAAGAGAATTGCACGAAAGGGAATTTTGTTTAAAAAATATTTTAAATAGGAATTTCCGAGAAATAAGTGATAGAAAAGTCGGAGGAACTATGGAGAAATATAATTTTAAATTGGAATATGATATACAAAATTTATTAATTTAGCCAGAAGCTTAATAGGAAATTATTTTCGACAAAAGTTTGTCGGATTCAGGGATTAATGTATTATCTAAAACTTCTTACAACCCTCTGAATCCCCCGAAGAACATAACAAAAGGAACCCTAAACGTTGTTATTAACCGATTATTCAAAAATACTACCAAATCAAGATTGAACACTCGAATTTATTGCGATACTTTGACTGCCACCTGAGCATTTAGCACTTGCCTCCAACTAATGACATTATAATTGGACTTTTAATTGCTTTCGTGGCAGTCAAAATCCTGTAGAGCGAGAGATTCTAAGGGGAAGATTAACCTCCTGGCGAAGAATAAACTTGCCCCACATTAATTATATTTGACCGCACCGACATTTTTGCTTTTTTTTTATGAGCCTCTCTTTTGGACGTTTTATGGCAAAAGTTTTGTTAACACAAATTATAAGCAGGAGCCGCAGCTTGTCATAACAAGAAAAAAAGAGAAATAATAAAAAAAAAAGATATTATATACAAAAGCGAAATAAAAAAGGTGAGTCTTACATTTTGCGGGCCATTTGCAGAGCGTCGTAAATTGAATTTTCCCCAATTTCCCCCAAGTAACAGACCTCGGAGGAGGCGCTTCAACTCAATTGAACTCGGATCTTTTGCGATTGATTCTAATTGGCGTGGGAAACACGCATCGAGTGCTCCAATGGCTTTAAATGGCTCGATGGCTAGACAGTTGCCTAATTTTGTGTAAATTATCGCACGAATTATGAGTCTCGTACGTGAAATTCTCCGAAAATAGCCAAACAGCAATGGAGCACATCGGAGAATTAAATGCGATAAATATCTAACAACTTGGCCAGCAGCAACAACAATAACAACAACAATTGCATCGCATTTTGGATCGCATGATTGTGTGCCTTGTTTTTTTTCTGTTTTCAGTTCGATCCGACACCGTCATCAATATTCAAGTTTAGATCCCCCAATTAGGCCAGAGGCAAGTCGAGTACTCGATTCCGTCGAGTCTAATCGCAAAGCCAATAAATATGATCAACTGCGAAAATCCTCGAGTGCAGCGCAGCGTCTTTGCACCTAATTGAGCGTGGAGCGGAGCTGAGTCAACCGCTCCGCTCCTCCGGTGGAAGCCATCGGTGGCAAGTCGGCAGCAGCGGGTTTGTTGTTGTCAAAGTGGCTTAAAATTATTAATTGATTATCTATAAACGTTTTAATTGAAAACGAAGGAAGCTAATTGATGTAATGGTAACTGTATACTCTTCTTAAAATAGACAAAATAATTGGAAAAATAATCAAGTATTGAAATATAATTAATAATGATTGAATTTACAGGAATGTAAAGATTTTTGAGTATAAAATATGCTGCTTAAAATTATAGATTTTTTATATAAAATATATTTAATTTATTAAATATGAAAATAAATATTTCAAATGCAGCTGCAGATTTATTTCTGTAAGAAATTTCCTTTTTTCTAAGGAACCTGGTATATTTTTTAAGTCCACTTTTAGTTCGTTTAACTATTTAAGCCAATTATAAATATAAAAGTTTTGGGTAACTGTCATTTTACTATCTTTGGCTCTTTCTACTTTACAAAAGCCATGATCATTACCCGCCTGTATTACCCATCGAATTGGTTAGGGAATTCCAATGGACAGCCACTAGGCTCTTGTCTTTTCAATATTAAATTGGCCGCTGGTCAGCGTTTAGTCAGTCAGGCGTAATTATTGTTATTACCAAATTAAGTAGCCAATTTTTTTCCATCGGTTTTCCTTCTTTTTTTTTTGAAACGGCTCTTTATCAGACTAAAGCTACTGTCCCCGACGACTATAATCCGCCAACTACTTTAAGTGTGAGACTGTCTGCTTGGGTTGACACAGTAGCGGTCAAGAATATAGTAACTCTCCTTTTAATTATTAAAAAAAATATTATTTTTGGGTAGGGTTTCTAATAGAAATATAGGTAATAATAATTGTTTTGTATATTTTAAAAGTGCATTAAATACACTTTGTTTATTTTAATATAGATAGTTGAAAGCCATGTTAATTAGAGATTTGTATTTATTTTAAAAAGTATTCAGAATAATGAACAAATATATTCTTATTTATATAATTTTCAGTACTATTATTGCTATTTTTGTTGCACCCTCTATTGTATCTGTAAGTGTGCGTGGGGGGCGGTGTATGTGGAGTGGGCGGGGGGGATTTACTCACGCTCCTCGTGTCATTGTGTTGGTGCAATTTTTTTACGATTTTGGATTTTCAATTTTTTTTGAGCACAAAGTCGTTTTGACCAAAACCATACGCAGGCATTATTTTCAAGGAAAATCTCTTCATTTTTAATGTGCTGCGGTGGCTGCCACAGCAACGGCTCGCATATGTTGCACCCCCACCTCTCCGCCCCACCAAAATAAAGAAGGAAAATCTATAAAACAGCAACGACTTAAGTCTGGGATTGGCACCGAAGGATGGAGGGGAGGGGAAGTTGGCCAGAAGGGAAGTTGGCCAGCGCTAAATCGACTGAGATTAAATCGAGCGCACATAATCATATTTAGCTTTTTGGCCACAACGTTTCGTGGATGTCAACTGCAGGCCATGGCTTTCCATTGTCGTGGATCGTGCCACCATATCCCACTGCCGATGCATTACCAAAAACAAAAAACAAATACAAAAAACAATCGCCTGGCGCCAGCCACCATCTATGAATTAATCACGTTCATAATTTCGTTTGGGGGGCCTCCTTGTTGTTCATAATTTTTTGTGTGTGTATCTTTGTTGTTTGTTTGTTCGCTGTTCGCTGTTAATTTGGCTAAAAAAGGATATTTTCGTTTCGAGAGAGAGTCGTCGTCTTTTTAAGGCACATATTGTTGCATAATTAGGCAAATGGCCGCGGGGTGTTTGCTTTGGCATTTCTTGGCGCGAAAAGGCTTGTGTGTGGTCATGTTGTAACAAACCATTGTGTTCGGGATTTGCCTCAACAGCGGCATTGTTCAATATGGAAATGAAGCCCCCGATTGGCGGGAGGAGGGAGGAATTGGTGGTGGTGGCTCTAACAAAGATTTATGATTGCAACTTGCATGATTTGGTGGCATGAAGGTGGCTAACTACTTTATAAGTGAAATCGCCAGCATCCTGCATTTAAGATCTTTCGAAATTGGATATTTTTTAATAAACTTTGATACTAGCTAAATCAACTTTGCTGTTAAATATTCCTGTTAAGTTATTATATAAAGAAATATGTTTCCTAACTTTTGAGTTGCTTTTAATTTAATCCAATCAACTAAATTCTATTTCTATTGCTTCTTTTGGATAACATAATTTATACATTTAATCTTCACAAAAAGAAGTGCTGAAATATGTTAAACTTATTGGTAAAATGTTGTAATCTTATCTAAGTTTACCATACTTCTTACTGCAAGTTAAGCCCCTAGAATAAATGCCCCATAACTCATAATCTAGTTACTCTTTAAAATCTTTTTGCAATTTTTAAGGAGCCCATTAAAATTCCAGCCACATCACTCGGCTGACACGTGCCAAGCCTATATACTTCGATATCTAAATCTTAATACAAACATATAGTATATATACGCTTGTCTGATATGTCAGACGGCAGACAGCGAGACCATTTGGTGAAATCTTCATTAAATCAACTTCCAGGCGATTGCACAGAGGACTCAAAGTTCGAGCGGCTTTACGGCCCGCAAAAGATACACATTTTTCGTTTCCATATACTCGTATATTCGCATTTTCAGTTTTCATTAAAATTTACGCATTATCGCACAAGTACTTGGACCGGGTGGGAGGTGGAGGAGGAGGAGGAGTCGGAGGCGGAGGCCTTAAGGTTGCCCAATTTTTACCAATTAACGCCGGCACAATCTCACGTACATCGGCCATGCGTTTGTCGCGTTTACAGTCGGCGGGGCCAAAAATGGGTGGTTTGCCATCGTAATGGCCAACTTGGGCGGCAGTTTCAATTTCGTCTCGCAATTTGGCAGAGCCCAGAGCCCAGTGTTTTCCATATCTCGTATATTCCCCGCGCATATCAGTCGTTAAAAATGCCTCACATAATTTCGCTTATGTGCGTGTGACATTTAGCACCGATGATGGCGCTGCAGGAGGCCGGTGATGGGAATCCGGTAGCCGGAGGAGGGAATAGGAGGGGGTCTTTCGGAGGTGGACTCTCCCAACCCAATAACAATTATTTTTAAACTGTGTGCTCAACCAGCAGGGGAGAGGGGCAGCGGTGGAACAGTGGAACCGAAAACTATTACTATTAAATATAGATATTCATATTAGTTCTAAAACTTTTTTCAATAAATTAGTAACTGGGAATTAAAAAAAAGATAATTATTGAGTTATTTTACAAATGCAATTTTTTTCTTGGCATATAAAATATGTATATATATATTAGACTTCAAAAAATTTTACAATTACTTAGTAACTATGAATTAATGAAACAGAATTTACTTTTTATGCCAATCCTATTTTTATTTCTTTATTTTTATATGCCATAGTTTTTTGATGAAATATTAGAATAATTATTGATTGACAGAAATTTAATTGTTCAAAATGGTAAGTTTATATATCTATTAAATCCCAAGCTTATCAAAATTGGTTGAAAGCTCATTTTCTTTAACCCTTTTTTCCTTGTGATTATTTTCTGTATAATTTTCAAGTTTATAATATTTTAATATCAACCGATATCAACCAGATTTTTTCCCGCTTTTAAACCATTGTTCCAGTGAAATGTTAAATGCTTCACACTCAATAATTTAAAATTGCTGTTCTTGGTAATGCGCTCAGTTAAAAGCCGAAAAAAAAGAAAAACCTTTTGGCTTGGCATGCAGTGCGTATGCGTAATGCCAAAAGGTATTTCGCTAATGTATGTGTGCAAGAACGGTATGCCAAGCATTTGCGCGGCGTTTCTGTGAGAGCCATAACCTTGCCAGTTAGCAGTCACCTGGTAATTGCCATCGGCGTTGGCGTTCAACTTGCCGTCGATGTCGAACTAATGCACTGTAAGAAAAGCAAAGATTTTAGAAAATCATTTTATATAAATTTTTATATATATTTCGAGCTTTTCGGGATGTTATTTTGGAACTTAAGACAGCTCAAAAGTAGCCCTTTTCAAAATTTTGAAGTCAAACAAATTCAAAAATTTCTTAAGTATTTTTGCTATCTAAGT
>JAJJHY010008598.1:24254621-24266180 GCA_021224005.1 Drosophila setifemur | reverse complement strand
CCAATTCTTTGTTGATCAACAGTAAGGAATTTTTCGTTGGAATTTAAATAATTAAAGGATTTGTTTTTGTTTACATTTGATGATTTATTATTTAATGTACCTCTAAATAAATTGCAAGCAAATAAAGGGTATAAAATTTAAGTATAATTCAAACAATATTAATAAAATATTTCACCTTTATTATTATTATTATTTTACTAATATTATAGCATTAAAAATCAATCCTTTTTTAATCATCTGCTTTCATTTTTGGTTTAGAAAACTAACAATTGCCTTGATAAATTTATTCCGCTGCCAAATCGTCAAATTGCAAATGAAAATGAGCGTTGAGAACTATGGAAAACACAAATGAAACGGTGGCATTGCGATTTAGAAAACAATTTCCCTCTTTGCATGTTCAGAAATGCATAAATAATTAAAACGTTCGCATTAGTTTTTCATGCAACTCGCATGTTGTCAGCTCGAATTTCAATAAGCACTCTAATTGTTTTTAAGTGTTTTTCCCAGCTGAAACAACGGCAACAACATCTGCGCAAATGTGTGTGTGTGTGTGCAGCGCAAATGAGCCGTAATTGCATAATTCAAATTTAGCGTCGAGTTCTAGTACCAAAAACATGTTGACTACAATTTATGCATGTGCACGAGTGTGAGTGTGTTGCGGATGTGGGTGTGCGCACGTATCTGTGTGCGAGTGTGTTACTCACACATTTTACTTAATAACTCACTGCAAGTGCCGCTGCACAGGAGTCGGAGTTTGGCCAGGAAAAGGTGGCTAAGGTGGTTTAGTGTGTGTTAGCTAACTGCCATAATTGAGCGGAGGGGATGAGGCGAAAAAGGTTGTTGGTCGGACGGCGTTGTTAGGGCTTAAAGCACTCACCTGAAGCCCAGGTGACAGCAGGTGGCAAAAATGTTTCGCAACGAAAATGGTTAGTCCAAGATCCGTGGGGATAAGTTTTACTCGAAAGTTAAGAATCTAAATTGTTTAAATACAAAATATTTGATTTAAGTGACTATATACTTTTTGAGAATACAATCTTTCTTCCATACTTATAATAATTAAAATAAATTAGCGTTGCAAATCAGAAAAGATTAATTGTTTGTTAAATGAACTATGATAAGTATTTGTTGCTCTTTGTTGATATAAACCAATAAAAATGATTTCCGAAAAAATGTAATCAAATCAAATTATATTTATTGACAGACTATAATTTGCGGTTTAGTAGCTAGTGAAATATAATATCTAAATGTAATTTTTCCAACCAGTTTGATACCATTTTCTATTTCAAATTTTCACATATTTTGTGTTCAATGATGTGGAAAATTTCTATGAATACACAAATTTCCCCGTATTTGCATAGCCCGATGAATTGCAAATAAATTGTTTACCTTTTTTTTGTTTGCATTTAACAAATAATTTACAAATATTTAACTTAATTCATGTGCAGCAGCCAACGATATCGATAATTTTAACGCCTTTTCATTTGGCAGCTTAAGTGTTACATTTCAGACTTGAATTCTCTGTCACCTGCGCCACACGAAATACTCGTATATGGAATTCAAGTGGATATTATGCATATACAGACACACACAAAGGTGTGCAGTTTTGTGGGCGAGTGTGTATTTAAATCCTTATTGCGACACCTGCACAAAGCAAATACCAATTAAAGGCTTTTCACATGCAGACCCATGCCAACTTCCGATGGGAGTTGGGAGAAGTATGGGTGAAGTATGTGTATGTGTGTGTGTGTTTGGGGAAGAAGTTCACAGTTGCATGCCATTAAGTTGCCTGGGGTGTGGTCCATTCTCATGCTCGCACTGACACACTGAGATAAAAATATACTTTTATTAGTAAAAAAATAAATTTCAAACTGTGATCAAAATCAAAATGATTTTTATTTAAAATAAATGTCTTAAATGAATTGTGTTTTTTTAATAAAGTTATATATGTTGGAATCTTTTTACTAATAAATGTCAGTATAATTTGGTCTGAATCAAAATGATTTTTATTTTAAATAAATGGTTATATTATATAATGGTACTTGAATTTAATTTTTTCTAAATAAAAAAGTTAAACTAATTACCCAAAATAAATTTATGCTCAAAATGTTCAAATCTTTTTACCCAATGAAATCAACATGTTCCTCTAACCCTTGGTGATATTTTCTCGCTGTGCACCCACATCCACTGCAAACGGGCAACAAACAAATTTGCCCAACGAGTAGCTGACCGTGTCGTGTCCGGCCAAGACCAATTTATTTTGCCTGGTCAGTCCGGCACGAAGGGCCAGACCCAGCGATCGGCTTATTGAACGTCTCCGCCATGAAGCAGCACCAGGTTTTGGCCCTGGGTCTGGGTCCGGCTGTGGATGCGAATGCGAAGGGCAGGAGCCCAAAGAAGCGTAGCTATGGCGACCTCTTCTGGAAGTTTGTTACCTACTTAAAGGATTACTGCGCCAATTGTACACTGGCGGGATTCGCCTACATTGCCAATCACAGGTCAGTTTAGTGTCGGTTCCCATTCCTCTTTTTTGTTCTCAGAAATGTATCCCCAGGAAAAATATAGACTACATCCCTTGGAACGCGTTTTTTGGCTAATTTGTGTGGTTCTTTCGGCCGTGGGTTGCTACCACCTTATCGATGATTATCAGAGCAGTTTCCCCACACGAGCGGTCAGTATTGTCTATGAGAGTTTGCCTCCCTTTTCGAATTGGAAATTCCCCACGGTCAGTGTTTGTGAAGTTGTCTTCAAGTACCAACTTAGTCCCATAGTCGAGGATTACGTTCGAAGGTTGGAAATTATCGGGATTGAAAAGTCCTTTTGTATATCTAGTTTGTATATTTAGTTTGGGCGGCGACGTGGATGGGGATTACAACTATGAGGTGGAGACCAATGTGGCCTACATTCTGTTCCCCCATCAGTACCACGAAGGAACCATCAAGGGTCACTGCATTCCCGCAGAAGGAGATTGTCCTGGGTGCGCAGAGTGCCCATCTTCCAACTTTCGACAGATACTCAACTGGGTGAGTCTTTGGATATTAGTCGATTATAAAAATATTACCTTAAGGAATATTTATTTAAATTGAAAACTTAGATATTAATATAAATTTAGGAAAAATATGGTTAAAGGATTTCCAACAAAACTTGTACAGCAACAAATATGATTTAAACATTTTCGACTAGTAATTCCATAATAATTAAGCTAGATATATGCCTTTAATTGTTGTCTTAATAAGTTGGAAACATTTTTAAGCTAGGAGTATTTTATTTATTAATATTTATATACAGTTTCCATGTTTTGTTCGATTTCTTCCCAGTATGGAACCAATTGCTCGGACATGTTCGTCGAGTGCCGCCTTTCCAACAAAGAGTTCGATTGCTGCAAATACTTTCTGCCCCTGATCACTCCCTTTGGCAGGTGCTTCATGCTCAACTCGCTGCAGAACAATCATCGGGGATCGCCTCATTGGCTGCCCACGGAACTGGATCCTGCCCATCAAACGGCTACCATGCAGCTGATCACCCGGCTGCCGGTGCAGGTTAATCTTATGAATGCCGAGGATATTCCACATACGGCCCTCACACCGATCGGAGTGACTGTTACGGATCCGGGACAGGAGAAGTTCTTTCAGTTCCGTAGTGAGAATATGGAGAATGACCCGGATGTGCATGAGATTGAGCCGAAGATACGCAGTTGCCTCTTTCCGGAGGAGAATTTGGCATCGAGTGTGTATAAGGCGTATAGCTTCAGTACCTGCATCTCCGATTGCGCCAGGAAACTGCAGATGGAGAGGTGCAACTGCACGCACTACATCATGAATCCGATGGCCGATCCGCGCTATCCGGACTGTGATCTCAAAGGACTCTTCTGCCTGGAGGGACACGGTGTGGTGAAGCCGGATGCCAAACTCCTGCTGAACAACAACAAAGGATACAAGGATAGCTGCGGTTGCCTGCCCTCCTGCAACGATGGCGATCTTCAAGCCGTCTACGAGGCGCTTTCCGTGTGAGTTTCAATCATTTAAAAATCCAAATTTAAAAGAGCTTTAAAAATTGAATTTAAATGAAATGAAATTGTCAACCTCCTTACAGATTCGACAGGAGCACCACAAACCGCAACATAACGCTATCGATGCCCGCTCTGCCCACGGATCAGTATCGGAGGCAGGCCCTTCGCACTCGTCTGGACGTTGTGGTCTCCATGGGCGGGATGCTGGGCCTCTTCCTGGGCGCCAGCATCCTCAGTGGCATTGAGTTCGTCTACTATTTCACGGTGCGAGCCTTCACCAACGCGATGCGGGCACGCTGAGATTTTCCGTAATTGGTTGCCTTGCCAGCGGCGTCTCGAACAGCGGGACGGATCCGGAATGATTTTCCAACGGGGTATTAAGAAAGTCGTTACACCACCAAAAAAATATATCAGTTCAACTGAGAACTTTTTAAATTATTTTCTTAGCTTTTTTCTACAAATATTTTTGGTCCAAGTAGATCATAGAAACCCTTTAAAATATAAATTTAATTATTTATTTATTTATAAAAATTTTAAATTTTTTGATACTTTTTATAGTCATTTTTTTTTTAAATAAATTAAAAATGAGGAAGATAAAATGTTATTTAATTGCACCAACGTTTTAAAACTAATTTACTTTTCTCGCAACATGTTTTATTAACAAATATCCAAATTAAATTAATTATTAAAGGCGTTATTTATTGTACAACATTTTGCGAATAATCCCACATATTTTTGTTTAAGTACTTCTGAGATATCTAGGCAAGAGGGCAGTGAAATCAGAGGCTGGATTACGGCCTCCCCGGGTTGGATGTGCCTTGACCTCGCTCCCAAGCAGCGTATGCGCAATTTAAAATTTTTATTAAATATTTGCTCTGCTCGGTCACTGCAATGCGCATTAAAATTGCAGCGATGGCATGCCGTCAGGATGCCAAGGATACCGAAAAGCGATGCCGCGCGAGCCAAGAGTAAAAATGAAAATCAATGGAACTCACAATTTGCACAGTCAGCAAAAACTCCTCTTGGCGACAACTTCAGACAGCCGCATGCACATATATTTACATATGTATCTGCCATACGAGTATATGCTTCGGTACATATATACTCGTACTCTGTGCAAATTTGTGTCGCCACGGATTTTGGCCACCTCTCGAGCCCTATAAGTTTTTCATTTGGTTTGGCTTGTGTTGTTTAGTTTTAAATATTTAAAATGCCACCAGAGTGGAAGACACTGCCGAAAAGAAAACGAGAGAAATGTAATCACATTAATTCTTGGCCAAAGGTCTTTTCGGCTGCCTTTTTTTTGGCTAACATTTTTGTTGGCATTGTTGTTTTGGTCACCTCAACAAAAGGTTAATTAATTATGCTCTACACCAATTAAAGGGACACGAAATGGGCCTAAGCTTTTAGCGGCTGCAAAATGTAAGTGAAATGGGCTCAAAAAGAATGTGGTACTTTGTTTGGAAATGGGTAGCCAAGAATATTTGAGAAGGACATTTTAAACTAATTAAATATTAATTAAAACAAACTAAAAGCAAACATCTTTAAACGCAAAGGAATGGAAAATATTTTGGAAACAAGAATGCAAAGAATGTTTATCAAAGATATATATTTTAACAATATTTTGCATTTTTAAAGTACATAAAAGTTTGCTTATTTAATCGAGAAAACTAACAACGAATATTGTGAATTAGACAGTAATTAGACAGTAAATTAACTTACAAAAATTCAAGCATAAAAGAAATGACTTAAATTAAATACTTCATATTTTTATTTGTTCTACTAGTTCTCAAATTAAAGGGCATTAAAAATCTAATTTCTTCCATTAAAATGATACAAAAAATCCAGCCCATTAATTATAATCTTGCATTTTTCGACACACACATATATATATATATTATTTCTAAAATATTTCCCACTTCCTTTGAGAATCCCTTTCCATTCCATTATATTCTCAGGCTTTTACTTAAACTCATTCCTGCCAGCATTCATATTTATTGTGCATTTGTGTTTTGCTTTATGATGGAAAAATCCCCTCCACTCACTCAAAGGCTGTCCCCGGAGAAAGGCGACCTCGAGGGGCAGGAGGTCAAACGAATTGCCAGCACGAGTGCAGTGAAAGTGTTACACCAGCAACAATGTAAACTGTATCTGTCCAGAAAAAGTTTTTGCCCCAGCTAACATTGTTGTAGCGAAGGGTGCTATTGTAGTTGTTGTTGCGTATATCATTTATCAAGCTCAGCGAAAAACGGAGAAATGACGGAAAGGAAAAAAAAAAAAAAAAAACTAAAAACAGAAATAAGGAAACGAGAACATTTTTGTCATGTTAAACTGTCAGAGTGCGCATTTAGTCATTACTTACATTTTCTGCTTTTCCGCTAGCACTTTTCCAACGCTTTTCCATCCATCTATCTCCCTTACTCGTTCTCGCTGTCAGTCTCATGCAAATGCAGCTCACACGCACAGATGCGGTTGAAATAATACATTTAATTAGAGGTGTAATTTAAATAGATTAAAAAATATATATAAAATACTTTTCCATTACATTTTTAATAAAAACACAAAAATGGCATTAAATTATGATTAATCTTATATAATAATAACAATAATTCGTCTTGTTATTTTAATATATAATATTTTTGCTACCAATTTATTGTGAGACAAAAGAATTGAACTTAAAAGCAAAAGAGCGTATACATATATGTTAATATATAAATTACATAAATAATAATAATACTAAGATTTTCATAAGTTATTTAAATTAATAAACAGGCTCATATTAATCTGTTTTTGTACACCTTATATTCATTAAAAATGTGTTTTTAAAATACAACAATAATGTTTCTTCTGAAAAGTTTATCATTAATCAGTTAACCAATCTTTATATTGATCTGAAATAGTAGTTACTATTATTGTGATCGGTGCTGTATGTAGTAGTATAGAAGTGACACACACGCCCACCCACACACGTCACACACTTGTGCGAAAATGTAATTAAAAGTTGCCATGCAAGTCTGCGGCTGAGCTTGGCCATTAGCATAACGCTGAAAAGTATGCTATGTATAATTTAAACGAAACACCGCAACGTCATTTATCAAAACGGCTCGCAAAATGTTAATTATTATGTTTTATTGCCCCCGAAAGTCAGTGGCGGCGCTCCTCTCCGCTCTTTCTGTGATTTTATTTCTGCGTTCGCCCAGTGACTTAGCCGGACAGTTTGAAATATGCTGCCGGCATGTGGTCGGTTGACCGGGCCAAAACCAGGATTGCCGGCAAGTTAAATCATTGGCGGGCTGACAGCCACACACACATGCACACACACAGCCAGAGTTTTATATATGCATATAAATATAATGCTTTCCGGTCATTGATTTAAGCGGCGCCAAAGTCAAGCGTCAGTGGGAAAGAAAGTGGCTGGAGGCTGGAGGAGTTGGAAATAATTAAAATTCAAATAACTTCATTAAAATTAAATTCGAGTGCCAGGGCCAGGGCAGTGGCAGTAAGTGGGTCTGCTCTTGGCTGCATTTCAATTGCTGCACTTGCTGCGATTGCGATTGCCAATAGGAAACGCTAAAAAAAAATGCAATTGCCAGCGAAAACTCAGCTCAGAACTGCTGAACCTGCCGAAGGAAATCGAGCGCAGAAAGGTAAGGCGGAACGAAGGAAAACTTCAGTTTTCTTTCTCTCTCTCCTGTTGGCAGAGGAAATGGTAACTATTTTTCAATTACCTTTTTCGCACGCACGTTTGCTTAGCAGTCGACCGACTCCTTTGAGCAAAGGCATCCTTTGCCGGAGATGGTATCCTTTGCCCGATGCTCTAACCCTTTGGGATGCTTTATGGACGGTTTGGCCTGGTTAACTTGCTGTTTATCCCGAAAAAATATCTTGATTTGATGCTGTATAAAATTTGAATATATTTTCCCTCATAAGGATGGCTTTAAACCAAATTAAATTAACAGCATATGGAAGCGAGAAGAGAATATCAATTTCGTCTAAATCAACATCAGGCAATTGTTATTCCAGCTCTCAATTTTCGTATTTATTTTCTATTGCTGGTTTATTTTTTTTTTTTGTTCGATGTACGTATGCTATCTCCATGGATGACTGTTGCATAGACACATGCACACATGGACTTGGTTGAGTGTGTTAAGTGTTTGTAGTTAGTAGTTTTTCAATCAGCATGCCACGCCCACACTTCCACAATGCCGGAAACAGCCGAGGGAGGCCCCGGCTAGATGGCTTAGTGTTAACAATTGCCTTCTCTGCAGGCTTCGCTTTCCTCTTTTTTGCCCCCCCCCCACCCCCTTCCTTTTATCAGCTCACTCTTTTAAATTTCCCCTTAGCGGAAATCTATTTAAATTGAATTCTATTCTTCGGCTCTGCAACTCATGCTGAGGTGCTGCTTGGGCTGAAGTTTGCAAAAGTTTTCGCTCGGCAGATCGCACTTACGCATTGAGAATTATATTAAATCCTTGGCTGGCATTTCCATTTCAATGGATAATCATTATGAGAGCTGCTGGTGCTGTTTCTTCCTGAGCAGCTTCTTCGTCTTCAGCTGCTGCTGCTACTGCTGCTGCTGTTTTCTGCCACTGACGGCACTTGCTGCCATTGCATTGTTGCTATAAAAGCTATTTTCCAGATATCAGAGTGGAGGGATATCCCTAGATGGGTCCACACATGCTTATGGATATTATGCATTTTTCACACATTTGTGTAGCATTTGATTGTGCTTCGTCTAGGTGTAAATACTTGCCTCTGGCATTTGCACAATGTTGCACAACGCTGCGTATGAGTAATATTTATTCACGCTCTGCCTTTGTCTGCCTCGCTGGTGTTTGCGTGTGTGTAGGTGTGTGTGTGTGTGCTCTGAGGCATTCAGCATATGCCAAGCATAAACATAAGCAGGAAATTCATTTTTCATTTGTTTGCTCAAAAAGTTTCGAGTTCCTAGCCGAGCGATAAAGATGCAGGATGCTATCGCTACCATTGCCACTGCCACTCCCACGGCATCTGCATTATAAATATTCATCATACGCCAGCGTGCTCGAGAGCAGAGCACTTATTATACACAAATTAAGGCAAAGGCTGTGAATATCTCTTTTTTTTTGTTATTTTTTGGTGCTAGCTGTTCGGAGCGAAACCGACGGCCGAAAACAAATTTGAAATTCCAACTAACGCCCGACGCGTTGAGTGGAAATGCATTGCATTTTGCTTTGCCAAGGCAGTTCGACGGCCTTTCTAGATACGTTTGCGACACCGAAAGAAAATGTTAGTTATTTAACTATTAAATGAGCTGCGTTAATTGTTTTTATTTCTCTTGTTTTTATAAACCTAAAAAAGTGAAGTGATGGGAAGTTTTCCTAACGCACCAAAAGTTAGATGAGTCAAGGCCATAATAAAACATTTAGGATATGGATATGTTTTGGCTCTAATTATCCGATGAAATATATTTAAAAAAGTGTCATATATATATATATATATTTTCCCTGTGCACTTTCGTGCTGTTCAGAAGGCCATAAAACATCAGCTGTTTAACGCACGGCATTTTGCAAATTTATGTCTTGAAAAGTGTTGCACATGCACATGCACACGTCCTGCGGCCCCTTTCGGAAGGAATACGTACATATTGTATATGTGAAATATGAAAAACATGGCAAACTTTATAGTGCGCGTATGCATATAGCCCTGGTTGGGTCCTTGAGACGATCCGTCTGCCTGTTGGCTGATGGCTGTTGGCTGCTGGCAAAGTGCGCGGCTTGTTTTGGCAAGTGTTTTTCGTGGATGGATGTTGTTGGATGCTGGAGAAAGAGTTGAATGGCTCGAGAGCGCGAAGAGATGAATAACTTGGCCGGGATTTGGGGCTGTTATCTCGAGCCTTGGCTGCCGCTAAAGTGGTTAGTTCTCTGCAGCACCGAAAACTCGGGGCTCTGGAGCTCTCAAAATATTGACTAGTTTTGAATATATTATCCAGCCACTTGGACAAAGATGCGCCCAAAACTTTGCTTGTCGGAAATCAGGAAAACATGTGTCTCTTTTATCGCACATTGTGTGCATCTTATGCGGAGACGATTTAAGTTTAAGTTGAGATGGATAGGCTGAGATATTGGCGGAGGAAGTTTTCAGATACAAGATAAGATGTATTCAAGGCGAATTGGATTATTTGGATGCATTTGATTTATGGGATATTTCTATTATTTATGGGATATTTCTATTATTGCTTACAAGAACCTTAAAAAATTCGTGATAAATTAAACATGAAATTATATTAATATAAAAGGAGAACCAAGCTGAATACATTTTTCTGTTGGATTACTTTATATGGTTCCTTGGGCCGCTGGCTTTTCATTTTCCGTGGATGCCGAGGAAAAATATTGTCACACACCGTAAACATTGCAAAATAATGCCAGGCAGTCGACCATGGGCAATCTTATCGCTCCGGCCATTAACGCAGCAATCCGGGGATCTGTGGAAGCCAAGTTAAGGCCTGAAAAGCGTGCACGTGGCCACTTTTTGATGGGCAAGTGTCGACGTGGCATTATCAGTGGCATCAGTGGCATCATCATCAGGCAGTGAGACCGGGCCGGGCCATGCCAGGCTGTAAACTACAAGAACGATTCAAATCCAAACAAAATAACCACGACAAATGCTTGCACGTGCTTTACCTTGCCCCATAAAGCTGAGCAAAAAGCCAGAAGCCGCACAAACAAATCCCCCCGGTCTTGGCCCATTGCTTTCTGGCCGAGTGCTGGCATTTAAGTTCTGTTCTTTCTTACTCTCTTTCCCAACCGACAGAAAAAAGCGTTGATCTCTCGAATATAAACGCAAAAGTGGTTTTTAGGCCTTAAATTGGTTGTCCAATTTATGCGTTCCCTCGGGTGAAGGGCGAGACGGAAGCGGAAAACAGGAGTCGTTGGGAGTGACTTCGGAGGAGGCGATGGCTGGGAAATTGTTATAGTGATTTCTAGGGTTTCCCCTTCTTTTTGTACCTAGTTTTTTTTTTTTGCTGGCATTTCAAAAGCATAACTGGAGTTTTACACTCATATAACAGAAGGGGTTTTGGGGTATTTTATCTGCAAAGTAACTCCAAAATCGGATTAATATTTGATGGGAAGTTTTTTAGAAACGGAAAGAAGGCTCTAAAAATTGGAAATAGGGGTATATATTTTTTATGAAAAGCAATCTCAAGCATTTTAATAAGGATTTTTAAGACCAATAATGATTAATTGAAGGCAAAACTTTAAGGAAAACACATGGCAAAAAACATTTTTTTTATTTACTTTAATATAAATACCACATTCAAATTGAATCGATTTAATTATCTAATTTCATCAACCCAAGTACTTCTTAGAATTTATTTTGTATTTTTAAATGGACATTTTTTAGTCGTAACTATGAGCTTTGGAGCATTTACTCCATTTTTTTGTTGATCGGTTACTAGTAAGCAACATTTCATGGCCAGCCTGCTGATAGCTTCCTTACTTTCCTGCCAAGCGACGACGACGACGACCAGTGTCGAATGTGCTGGCACAAAACTTTTGGGATTAGAAATGATT